>JAYKPI010000006.1:31967500-32125000 GCA_037305975.1 Chrysolophus pictus
AGAGCTACAGGACCATAGAGCAGCCCTCTAAATGAATTGGTGGAAGCTCCATCTCTGGAGACATTTAAATCTGGACTGTATAGAGTATTAGAAAATATAAAAATACACTGTAGGGAACAATCCTGCGCTGTCAGGGGATGGACTAGATGACTTAATGCATCTTTTCCATTTCTAATTTCGATGATTCTATGGCTCATTAATTGCATATCATACAAATGCAGTAAAATTTGATGGGAATTAAAAAAAAGAACCCACACTGTGGGAAGGCTGCCAGACTGAGTGTAGACAATTTCATATTCCTTAAAACACAGGAGACAAGTACATCTCTCTTTAGGGTTGCTGTTATTATTCTTTAAGTTATTCTATTCACATTTTCCTTTAGGATATTTGTGTTGCATGTAACCGAGCACAGGACAGGTGGTTGTTTCCAGTGAGCAAGTCATGTGAACTGATGCTTTGTGCTGTTTCCTTAGGAACATGAAAATGTAGTTTTCTACATAGATGTACTGGGGCAAAGTTACATGATAACCTCACTTGGCAGAATTTATGTTATACAGGGCTCAACCTGTTTCTGTGGAAATACATGACGGAACTTTGAGTGACTTCTGTGGTCGGGGAACCTGCTCCTAAACACCACACTGCTGGGAGGTCTCTGAATCAGGAGCCCACCTAGTAAATTCAGCAGAAGCTGTCAGTGAGTGGACAGCAACATTTTGAGAAAGACTGGCATTATTTTCTGAAAGTCTTTAAGCAGATGCAGGTGCTTGATCTGTTCAAATGAAATCATTATGCGACTGAAGCCAACTTCTTCTCCCAAGCATGTCACCTTGAGTGAGAGACTCGTACAACATGCTGCTTCTCCCTCAGCCTTTTCAACATGATAATCTACATCCTGTATTTCATGCAGGATGTTGCAGAGGTGTCCTACCTCAGACCAGGCATACCCAAGCAGCAGAGCACTGCAGCCTTCCACTCAGTGGTGGATGGTGTGATAAACCTGGAGAAAAGACCACAGCTTTGGATGTCAGCTGGTGACGTACCACACCTCTTGACCTGTGGTTGACCATGTGATGGTTTAAATGTGTGAGAAATGGTTCTTGAAAACTATGTGTCCCTGTAGAGCTTTGGGAGTATATGAGGCTGTGGCCAAGGTCTTGACCCAGCTGAAGTCTTTGGCTCTCAGACTCTGCCTTGATGAACTTGTACTAGGCAGCGCTCATGTTGGGCTTTTTTTACCTACTTGTCTAGAACAGTATAATAATATTTAAAGAGCAGCACAGTTGGTTGCAGCTGGCCAGTAACTCAGCTTTATGGTGTCTTAGCAGAAAATTGAGTGAGGCAGGGAATCAGGGTGTACTAGCACATATACATAATGTATTTCATTTCACTAGCTGCTCACTAAACACAAACCACATCTTTTTCTTCCTGTCTAAACATGCTGCTATGGAAAGTTAAGTCATGTCCTCTTGATTTCTAACCCCAGTCTGTTAACTGGCTCTGTCCTGAGCTGTCTCCCTGACCATATAAATGGCAAAACACCGAGTAAATCAATTTGTGTTTCCATTTGAACTTCTTGTTACAGATGTTCATTTGTTTTTAAGAACTGCTCTAACTTCTTCAATAGGCTAATGGTGAGGCTCTTTTCTCTCCAAAGAGCTCTATAATAATTAGCTCATCCTGAACCCTTGGATAGCATACCACGAAGGCATCATTTTCCCCAAGTCTTCCAGGATATTTTTTGTCTCTGATCAAATCACATACTAATAACAACTTTTTACATAAGATGACCTCAGAAAAATCAACCGAAAGAAGTATAAGCTTATTCAGGAGAGTTCTTCTCAATGCAGGACTGATAAACAAAGAGGAAATGCATCTGATGCAACTGTGGGGTGTTCATACTGTCTGGATGGGGCAGGTAACTATTGCCTTTTCAGATCAAATGCTGTAGGAAGGAGGGAGTTGTAACAATTTTAGCAAATGTAGCTTGTAGGATGAGGTAAACCCTAAACAGCCTGAGACCAGGAAGAGATGAAACTTCCTCTGTAGCTATTCAGCTGAAAGAAGAATAAAGAGAGAAGAACGTGACCTATATGCACAGTCTGTGAGACCAATATCTGCATCTGATAAAAAAGAGACTTAGAAAAAGTAATAACATTAATGCAGATGTAGAACTGTCATATTTAATTTATAATGGGCAGACAATTCCAGGCAATCACTCCCACAGCTCTCATAACTCAGACACATTGCATATATGCATGTGTGTGCCGCATTTATATGGGGATGTGTGTATTGCATATAGATATGCAAAAAACTCATTATCACATACAGTAACAGTAAATATTTGATGGGCTCCCTCTTTAAGTCCTAGTCCCTAGTGAAGCCCTTGCAGCTCCCCCAGGAAAGCACAAGCCTGGTGCATGCTGCCCCACCAATGGGCAAGACCCCAGAGAAGCTCTGGCTGGACTCTGCCTGTTTTGGTTTTTTTTCTAAAACTGCATTATCTCCTTTCATATCATTAACAAATTATAAAAAAAAAAAAAAAAAAAAAAAAAAAAAAAAAAAAAAAGCTAATGACAAAGCTTAATGCTACTTGTTAGCTGTCCTTGCTGTCTGTCCACAATCACTTGATGGGAAGTGTCTGTTTTCCTGTGGAGCCTGACCCAGCTCTGATTCCATGAATCTGAGTTGATTTAGCTCCCTGTGCTCACATGCTGTCTCACTCCAGCAGGAGTCTCATAAGGATTAATGGACTACTGCATGTGGATGAGGGTGGGGGAATCACATTTTCACTGAATGCGGGTATGTTTCAGATTCATCTGGCCCATGGACAGCATTGCTCATGCTGAGCTTATCTAGTTCAGAAAGAGTCTTCTGGTTTTCTGACTCCTTTCTTGTCAAATGGAAACCAATCAATTCTCAGAGGGTGTTGAACTGAAACCAAAAAGCCAGTTTAAAATGTATCTCGCTAGAAATTGGCAAGCCTATCTACCTGCTCCACATCAGTGCCTCTCTGCTCAAGTACTGTCTTTACTTGGCAGCAACACAAGATGGAATAAAAACAAGCAGTACTTCCCAGATTTCTGCCTGCTTAAATTTACATACAAGATTAAATGATTTTTTGTCTTGTTATTATACCCCCTGGGTTCCTACAGTACAGGTTGTTTTATGCATAAATCATTTATGGCTGACATGTTGCCTATAATTTTCTCCAGAAACTGGTAATTTCTCAGTGCAGTAAATCTGCTATAATTTATAGCAGCAAACACCTTGGAGTTGCCGAGCTGACATTCCTCACTCATGGTTCTGATTTGTCACATGCTGCTGTCTGCTCTGAAGCCATTGCTGCATTTCATTTTCAGACAAAAATTAGGCAGGGAGCCAGAGAGATCCCACCAACTTTTTTGCAGAATGTAGTGGCAGCAGGCAGGCAGTAGGATGCTTGCTTTTGCTTTTATTTGGGAATTTTATTTGATGATGGAGTCGAGGAGATGTAGCCATCCCACAGCAGTTAACCTTTTTTATTTGCTGCAGTTCAACTCATTAATTAAAAGCAAAAAATTTCCTGTGTGCCATGGATGAAGTTTTTCTGAGGAGATTAATAACTTTCTCAGTCACATGTGGTCAAGCTCTATTTACTTTCGGCTGTATTTCAGACTGCTCTGGGGCTTTTTTGGGTGGTAGCTTGTCAAAAAAGACACGCTTTACACTGGGAGACTTTCATGCCAAACCTAAAGATGCTCAGCTGTGCTTTCTTTGTGTCATTTGCAGTGCGTGATGCCCAGGGTCTGCGTGCACAGCTTTGGGTCTTGGAAAGGTGTGTGCACAGACAACAAACAACAAACAACAAACTCCTGGATGAAGGAGAAGAGTGATGGTGCTCCTTTATATGCTTTAGAAGTGCAAAAGCCAGCCAGGATGTGAATTTGTAGCTAATCAGCTGCTCGAAGTTGACCATCCTCCAGTGGGGCCACACACTCTGCTCAGTGTGGAGCAGGGGGCAGCTCCTGTCCCCGGCTCGCCTCCGGTGACACCTTCATCTGTCCATTCTCCGGGTGACACCTTCATCTGTCCAACCCCTGGGCAACCATCAAAAGCCTCTCACGAGCTCCTGGTGGCAGCTCTCCCTGCTGCTCCTCTCTGGTGGGATGGGAACCCCACCCTCAGCCCCCTGCTTTCCTCAAACACCACAGGCTGGCACAGCCTGGATTGTTTAGTCTAGCAAGGGGAGGACAGAGGAGAGATAGGACCACTCTTTATAAATATGTTGGGGATAAATGGCAGGGAGTAAGAAGGGACTATTTTCAATTTTTTTTTTCAGAGTTAGGTCAGTGTTTGGCAGAAGAACAAATGGTCATACACCGGGCACCAATAAATTTAGGCTGGAAATGAGAATCAATCCCTAATCACCAGAGCAGAGAGGCCTGGAACAGAGTTCCTATGGAGAAGCAGGGGTCCAGAGCATGCTGCTGTCAGATCGGTGGCAGACGGCCACCTGAGAGGCCTGAGTGACGTGCTCACTCTGGGAAGGTTCCAGTGGGACAGTGCGGGGCATCCTGTCCTGTCCTGTCACTTCAAGGACCCTTCACACCCCCCTACATCCCCGGGACAGGAGAGATGCTCCTAAATCACTGCTGCCCTGAGCACCCAGAGGCATCAGTCTCCTCCAGTGGGGCCAAACCTCTGCCTCATGTTCACACAAGTTCTCAGCCTGGTTGGACCCAGCGCAAATGGGAGACAAGGCTTGCAGCCCACAGAAGCCAACAGGATCTAGAGATACTTCCAAGATATTGCGAATCCTCATTCTTTACTGCCAATGCCAACGACCCAAGTTTTCATCTCTTATTTATTCCTAAATCATAACTATTTACTTTTGCAAACACAGGCCCAAGTTTTAAATATGTTCAGGCTCTCAATGAAGTAAAGCAGCACATGTGAGCCATTTGGGAGCTTATTTGTCATTAGTAAAGATTTTCCTTGTGTTTAGAAATAATGTTAGGAAAATAAGCTTCTTTTTAAAGATGACTGATGTGTTTCAGTCAATTTTTCAAATGCATTTGAGGAGAGCATATTGACAAAGAAAATAAGAATAAAAAGAAAAAAAAAGAGAAAAATGAGAAAACACATGGAGAATCCAGATAAAAGGTCACTAACTATTAGTAGCAAAATTCCTGGGGTCACAAATCACAATATTTTAATCAATAGAACTTCTGGTTTGCAATTAGGACTGTTCAAAGAAATTGAATAGCATTTAACTGAATATTTAATACTGACTAAAATTGCTGCTCAAGTGCAATTAGTTTAGCAGCACTGGACAGTCTTGCATCTGTCATTGCAGATCCACAGGCTTGAAATTCAGAAATGAAAATGCAAGTAAGGTTTATATATGCAAAAATCATCTGGTAGGTATCACTAAATGTTTTCATGCAGATAAATGTGTAAACACAGAGCACAACAGTAGAGAGTCATTTCTCACTGTTTTCCTTCCCTCAGGGAAATGGTAGGCAAAATATCTTCTTGACTAGGCCAGTGCTGGTAAAATATTTACATCTGGACAAGACTTGGCTCTGCCTGCCCCACTCCAGAAACCTCAAGGCTGGAGAGAGCCCATGGCCCTTGCTGCCACCACCAGTGACAGCCCCCCTGGGACCTCATTCTCTTGATCTCCTGGGGGGCTCTGAAGTTTGACTTAGCAACTCTCAACATTCCTAGTGCCATTTGACTGTTTACCATCACATCCACCACATGCAAACCCTTCAAAATGTCAAACATCACAGATTAAAATAAAATAAAATACAGTGATCATGGGATATGTGACTCCCAAGGCAGCTGTGACAAAAATGCATCCTCAATCACATATCCTCCATTCAAAGAGGGAGCCATGAGGGAAAGATCATGTTTTCACCATGCATTTTCAGATCAGGCATTTTTCTCAGGTCTATTCTTGGAACGTGTTTAAAGAAAACTTTTTCCCCTCACCCATTTGGAAAATGTTTTACATTCCAGCGTCAAAACTAAGATCACCACATACTCTCTCTCTAGGGCTCTGCAATAAATGTCATGAGGAAAAGGCTAAGGAGTGTGAGGCTTTGACTTGGGCTCTTTCAGACACTAGCTTGATTTTCAGTTGTTTACCATGACTGCTAGACATTGAACTCTGGACATCCTTCTCCTCTGTTTCTTTCAACAGATTTCATGCCAAATTCTTTTCAGGAATGTGAGTATAAATCTGGAGAAATTCCCTGGGGTGATCAGGACCACTGCAGACTTGCACTTCTAAATAAGAGCAGTGTACAGCCCTTGTGCTTACAAAGTTGGCATGAGCCTAGACTTTATTTTTCCTCCCATGTTTCCAAATTGTGGTCTCAACTCAGTTTATACTGGACGATTTCCATCCTCTAAGGTTCCAAGAAGTAAAGCACATTTGTGAAGGCATGCCTGAGATTACCAGAAAATAAGAGATGCAACTACAGGCTGCTGATCTGCTCTTTGACACTTCCATGGAGTTGGTTTTGGTGTGGTTGTCTCCAGGCCACTTGTCTGAGAAGATCCTGGGCCTGCATTGCTTTGGATATACTGTTCAAGCATGTGTTAATTCTCATCTTACACATCGTTTTGAAAGCGTGATTTCACATTTCTACTGCTAAAAATGGCCCAGTTCAGAAGGGTACATTTGCGTTTTGATTGTGTGTATGCCATGGAGATGCCTAGGACACCTGTAACACCTGCTTGTGTAATGGTGGGTACTGTTTAAAGAAGAGTTTCAGGCAGTGGGATGTAATTTCTTTTCACATCCAGAGATGCGATTTTAGAGCAAAGCTGTTATAAACTATGATGAAGATCCTGATTAATCTGTGCTCCTCTTCTCTTTACATGAATTTGGCATGTCTTACTCATGTGTGAGCTGTGAGTGAGTGTGCATTCACCTCCGCTCCTGACAGAGAGCCAAGATGGTGCAGGGTCTTGTGGCACCAACTCTGCCCTGAAAGATGGAAGAAAAAGTGTGGCAGCACAGGGGGATGAGCATCAGACCAAGCAAAGTATACAGACTTTTGACAAACTGCTTAATGGCCAAGGGTTGAGAGTGGTTACTGAATGAATGCTAGATGGTCTCAAGATGGGGCTTTTCCCCTGTCATCATCTCATTCTCCTTTCTATTTTGGTCAGTACATTTTGTCTCCACGTGTTCTGATTCACTTTGACTTACCTTCTCCAGAAAGCCGGTAGAAGGTAGTAAAACACACAGGGGTAGCTTCATTCTCAGTTCTCCTTGGGAAGAATGTTTCACAGTAACCTCAATTTTAAGTTTAGGACAAAATTAACAATATAACTAAAGGAGTGTCTCACTTTCTAATGCTCATACATGTTCTTCACTTCAGTGTCAGAGTATCTCATGATAATGGAAACTCCAGTTAACACTTCTGGTCATTTCCCAGTGCTTCCAGTTGAAAACTGTGTTTCCATTAGTAATAAAAGGTTTTTGAATTGCCATATGTATGCCTGGGCACTAGCAGAGACTAGCTGAGGGAGTCTGATGGCATCTATTGGAATGCCTAGTATGGCAAGCAGGGGAAATATTAATCATTTCCTTTTTAAACACCAACAATTTGTTCTGTACTTGGCTGTACAGAATCCAAAGTACAGACAGTGCTTGTACTGAAGAACTTGCATGTCCAAACAAGATGCTTTTGGGCCAGACATATTGCACTGAGCAACCCAGAGCTTTAATACTGGTATACTTTTAATGTTACAGCATGGAAAAAGCTCATAGGAGATTATTATATAGACTTAAATGATTATGTGAATTGTCAAGCTTTGTAGCTAACTGATGGTGAAAGGAGCATGCTAACATGCTCCTATGACAAATAGTATTGCTTTATTTGCAGTCAGTTGCCATATGTACAGAATTATTCATCTCTTTCGTATATCATTGCATTTTTGTTTTAAAACTTAAAAAACCCAACAACCTAGCCTCCCCAGAAAGGTGAAGGTGAGTGTTTGATGTGGTCATTAGTGTTGCCCTGCTGTCCACATTAGCTTTGTCATGCTGTCATACTCTTCTGTTTTTAATTTAGGTTTCTAAGTAGTATGTGAAGGATTTCTGATAATTTTAGATTGAATTATAGAAAGAAGGAAAGAAAGATACTCTCTTGTTTTTTGAATATCACAACCAGTAGAAGGTATTGATATGCAACTGGACCTTTTGCCCATTCAATTTTCTTTCTGCATGGCTGAATACCAATTATTCAGTTGAACATGCCTTTTTGTGCTACTCAGTTTGTATGCCCTTGGGATGAAAATGATAGCACATGAATAAGGTAATGTGTCAAATTAGCTTGGCAAAATCAGGCAATTGGGCATTTTTAAAGGCATTAAAACTTGTTCTCCATGGTTAGATCAGGAAGCTAATACACGTCTGTTCCTCTGACCAGATCCAGCAGCCCACATCAATCACTAAGCTTTCTACCTGTTTCCTGTGTGCAGTATCAGTCAGAAGGCAGAATGACCACACATGGCAGTCTGCTGCAGTGTAGAGCCCAGGAATATAAATACATAAATGTTTTTGTGCTTTGGGAAATCCTATTGTCTTGACTTTTTCCAAAGAAATCAGTCAAGAGGTGAGTAAAAGGATGAAGGACAGGAAGGGAATTCAGAGGCTACATGTTGAAAAAGGGCATCTTTTATTCAGATAGCAGTGATAGTGAGTTAGATAATGTGATGAAACAACAGAGTTAATATCATATCCTAAGGTATAAAACAGGTGATGAGTTCCAGACCTAGTTTGGAATGAAAATTTCCCTGATAGCTACACTAGCTTGTTGCTTTCCACATTGTACTGGTTAAAAATCATCTTCTCAAAATAAAAATGACTCACTTGAAATGATCAGTTGGCAGATTTGCTAATAGATCAAGAATACAGAGAAAATGCAGATCTATATTTGTTGTTGAGAGATTTTCTATGGTGTGATAAAAGACACAGGATACTGATAAAACTGACACTGGTGATGCACAAAAGTTAGAGAAGGAAATGAGCAATAGTAGGAACAGATGAGGGGGAAACAAGAATACTTCTAAATAATTTTACGTTCAGCGGGGGCATTTTTTCCTCTTTTTTAGTGTAAGACCAACTATGATTCTATGATTCTGATCAGAAAAGAATGCTCAGAAGGTTAAGAACACTGTAGTGGATTAATCTTTTCATCAAAGATCTAATCGGTAACCTAGAATTACTGAAAAACTGATAATTACACTCCCTTTTGAAAACCAGCTGAGTTTAGACATAGTGGATTAGATTTTGAAATGCATTTTGTGTAGAGGGTATGTGCTGAGAGGCTTTTCAAAGATGCCTGGCCAGATCAAGCAGCTATTTCAAAGGAATCTGAAATAAGTCAGCATCTCAATCACTTGCTTTACCGCCTTGTTTGTAGAACCAAAGCACAGAAGTGTTTAAATGACTTCTTGAACAACTGTTGGTAAGCTAGCAGCAAGAGAGATCAAATAGTCTGCTGATAGCCCCAAGAATTCAGCCATTCACAGCTGAGGGAGGAAGCCAGAGGGCGAGTACAGGCTCAGAGTTTGGGACAAGGCATGTTTGTAATTACGATCTGTTTGTAAGAACGATCTGAAGGCCTGTTTATGGAGTCAGGGCAACCAGATCAATGCCACATAATTTAAAAGAAGGGTTAAGGAAAGGACATGACTGCTGAATCCTTAGCTCTCTCAACAGCATTGGAGTTTTCATAATTTTACTACTGGGGGTGAAGTGTGCAAGTCTGTAAACATGAAAAATAAAGTCGTGATTAGCCTTGTTTTTTTCTCATGAAAGCACACTTTTATCTTCCAATCTATGATAACTCTCTATCCTAGTATACGTATCAGTTATTTTCCCCAAATCTCTGTTGTATTGGAATGGCAAATTGACGAGTTTGGTTTAACCAGTGGCACAGAGAGCTGGTGAGAGAAGCCCTTATCTTTCGCCTGCATGAGCTGAGTACAAAGTAACTCTCGCCCAAAGCAAAATGAGTCTGTTGATCTCCTTTCAGCCTCAGTTAAATCCCGATTTATGTGACAAAGTCACTAAACATACATCAATGATATTTCGTTTCACTGTGGGACTTTTCAATCCAGAGATGCTCAAGGCTAAGCTTACATAGACATGGAATGGGTCAGTGTGACCTAACACCAGCGTGGCCATGCCCCTGAAGGGAAATCTGAAACCAGCATGATGGGGACATTCAGGACTGAGAAAGAACCTTTCTCATGCAGCTCAGAAAAAAATGTTGGGCTACAGCAACCAGATAACCCTGTTGAGCTCACATTGATGTCTCCACATTGATTACCCTTGTGTGTAGCTGTGTGGATTTTGTGTAGTCATGTGAGTAACGTGCTCTTGAATGAAGGCATGACACTCTTTGCCTTTGTCTGCACATGGCAGAGCATGAAGCAGTACTGGGGCTCCCCATAGACTTTGCTGCCAGGATCTCATGTGAGATGAAGCAGCAACTCTTGAGAGGTAAATGGGATGATTCACCCCCCTGGTATCCTGAATTTTGTTCAAGAGTATCAACTTTTTCTACCAGAAAACCAAAAAAAAAACATTCCCCACAGCATGTATATATTGTAAATGCTGTGTGAATGTGTGCTTATTCTGTGGTTTGTTTAGAAATCTCTGCAATTAATTCTGGAGATAGATAAACACTTTCTCTTTCCAGTATCTATTTCTTTGGTTGCTGTTCATAAAAATCAAGACTTAACTTGCAAAACTGCAAAATGGGAAAGTCAAGGTTAAATATTGCAGATTTTTCTGCTGGCCTCAGCAGAGCAGCTTCTTTAGATGAACAGAACAGCACTCACTTCAAAAAACACCTCTATTCCAACTTCAGTGTTGGCTTCCCCGTCGAGTTAATTAATCTCTGAGGAGTGGAGATTAAGCGAATTTGGAAAGTGAGCAGAATTTGGTTCTTGGAGAGTTGCATACATTTGCCTTTTGTGGTTAGGAATAGAACCCAGAGACTGTTTATTCCATGGTAGGAAAAACAGTTTCTACTTTTCTTAAACACAGCTAGCTAGTTTATGACTCCTGGCAGGAGTACAACAAGTTTGAGCAACTAGTTTGTTTGTTCCAGATAATTTATAGAGGGTGGTATTAATTTTCCTTTTCCCTTAAAGGAGTTCTGTCATGTAATTTAGGTCCCCAATGAGACATTGCTTAGACCTGATAGAAATCATTCATACTGTGTTCTCCAGAATCCAAATAGTCAGACAAGGGTGAGTTAAATCTATCATGCTGCTGAAAAGACACGAAATGCAACAGCTACCACTACATCCTGTAACTCTTTAGTTCTCCAGGGTGAGAGGCTCTTTTTCAGACAGCACAGCAGAGAGGTAAGTTAATTAGCAAGTATTCTTCCAAGAAACAGGCTGACGTCACTAAGGACACTTGTGATGAACTCAAAGTAAAGTAAAGCAATAGCCATCCTGGTGCCTTGAGCTAGAAAGGAAAAGAAGAGTGAAACCATATTAAAATGGCTATTAAGACCAAAACCAAAGCTCTCAAGAGTGGCAGCAGAGATCTGCTCTTGGTTTTGAGTCACACCAGGTCTGACCCTGTTCCCCCAGGATTAGGAAACCCTTTGCAGGAATGCCCCAAAGTCTTGGGTCTAGAGTCTCAGAGGGCTGGAAGGCCTTTCTACATCCAGTAAGCAGCACAGTAGAAGTCATGCCATGGTCTCTAGCAAAGTCCATTTCTCCTCCACTCTATACAGCAGCATAGGCTGAAAGCAGATGGCCTTGGCTCTGCTGTGACTCTAACACAGAGTCTTTTACAACACCTGGCAATAATAGATAATAATTAAGATGTAAAAGCCACTGCATTATTGTATTTATTATTTTGAGTAGATCATCTTTTGTGTTGCTGAGGAGTGTGGAGGCTTTTATGGAAACTGAGGACGGAACCCACTTACAGTGAGCAACGTTAGGAGGTAAATGTAGAGAGTATTAAAATAATGGTGAAGGCAAACTATAGAGTTTTTAAATTACTACAAAAAATACTACTAAATTACTACTGCATGTAAAAGGAATCTGTCTGTGGGTGCTGAAACCACACTCTTAGATGCTATTTCAAATTAACACTTGGAGTAACCATGTATTTCTGGTGTTACTTAAACTTAAGTCTGCCTGAATCTTGTAATAGGGCTTTGCTGAGTGTTAGGTCAGCATGGGATTCCAAAGCCAAGCAGAATTACTTGACAGAATGGCCCTTGCATGGATTCATATCCTGATTTTGAGCTCTTCCCTGATTCACACATTAAACACAAACGGTTGCATCCTGTTTTGCCTACTGTAATCATACATAAATGTGGGTTTCAATGCCAGCAGACATATATTTAAAGCTTGCACTGGAAATTTATTTCTGCACTTCACCTGGGAAACAAAAAAGCCATAAAGAGAAATAAAAACCTTTATCACATTTGATGAAGAGTCACAGAAGCTGCAAAGGAACAAGCACTGCACAAAAGGTAAGTAGGGTAGAGGAAAGAGGGATCTCCTACCAGAGCTTTTTCTCAAAGGAATTTGCTTTGGCTCCCTTTGTGAAAGCCAAGATTAGTTGAACTCCTTGTCAAGCTCCTGGACCCATTTATTTTCCTGAGCATTCAAGGAGAGGCTGCTTTGAAGGCTAAGGAGGTAATTGCTGGATGAAAGGGACTGCTAGTTTGAAGGAACCCATTTGATGAGTGTATCTTTTTATTGAGGATTTATTTTGTTCTCTGATAGCGTGTGTGCTTTAAGTGCTGTACAAAGTACCCAGAGCAATGGAGAGGCATTCAAAACAATTACATTTGAATTAATTAATATAATGAATGACTGATAGGAAGATCAAATCATTATCGTTATCTTTTAGTGATAAATGGAGGGTGGAGGGGAAGCAAAGAAGTGCTGGCGTAGCTGGCTCCAGCCTAACACATGTTTATTTAAGTGACTCTATACAAACATAACCCCTCATGTCAGTTAAATCAGCAGCATGTCAGTCGGCACTTCTGGTTACAGACTATTTCAGAGCCATTCATCATTCAGTGCTATAAAAGCCATTTACCCTCAGCCCACCATCCCATCAAACCAAATAGAAAATGGAGCAGGAAAGAAGCACTAATAATTGTCCTTAGCTTCCTTTTAACTTTTGCTACAACAACTCAGTACATCCTGTGTGGTGGGATAGTGGAGAGGTTTTGCTGAACTAAACAGAGATGCCTTCACCAAGCCATTAAAAGTGGGAAAGGGAGGGGAAATAGAGAGTAAGGAGCAAAAAAAAACAAGAGCAGAAAGTTAACCCTTGCTCCACCATTTCTTTCTCTCATAGGCAAGTTTTACAATTTGCCTTTTTCATTTCCACCCATGAATGGGATTCCTAATTATTTTGCTTCAGCTATAGAGACAATGCAAGTTCTCAGCATACAAACAAGCTCTGATGCAAGCCTTCATGGCCAGGAGCTGCCCCTAAATTCAATGGAAACCTTCCTGGGCTGGACTGCTCTGCCAGGGAGAATTGAGCAGGGCCTGATGAGAGTTGATGAGAGATGCCTGTATGTTCACAGATGTCATAGATGTCACCCTCCAAGTGATTCTTTTGTACTATACATTCACCTGTGACTTTCTGCAGGTAAATAACTTGAGTGCCAGATGCCTTAGGATGGCAATGATTGGGAAGTACAGCATGCTGTGAAACATGAGGCTTTAGAAAATTACAATTCCAAGGGGAGAAAATAATGCCAGGAAAGTCTTTCTGGTCCTGAGTGGTCCCTCCTCTCACTTGATAGCTAAGTCCTGCAGGTTTCATCCCATTTGTGCTGATATATGGTTTGATCCTCCATACCTTTACTCTCGTGAGCGATCCCATTAAGATAAATGAGACCTCTCTCATGTGACTGAGTGAGCAGGTATCTGAATGAAATGATCAGCCAAATCAATCAGTTCTTTCTTGTCTCCCTAGTAAAAGTCCTTCCATTATAAGTGTACTAGCATGCAAAAAATGGGAGCATTATCAGGTAATAATGTGTAAAATGACCACATCCAGTTGCTTTATGATGGCTCAGCTCTGGCATTTTCCTAGTTCTGTCTTTGCTCTGCCTGATTCAAATCCTCCCCTCGTGTTTATTATTAGTTAACTATTTCTTAATGGACCCCTTCATTTATGAATAAGACTCAACAGCAATTACAGCCCAGTGGAGACCAGTACACTACCCATCTGCTCCGTCCCTCGCTCTCGGCGTTGGCATTCTGCGCAGGTTCCAGCCCCTCTCATCGTAACAAGTCGGGATCAATTTTCCAGTGGCAGCTTGGAAATAATAGTACAAAATGTATATTAATACGGAAATATATTGTGAAACTGTCCTTAAACAAACAAATGAGCCACTTTAAAATATTACCACTATAAATGACCATGACAGTAGCACAGCACATATAATAAAAAATAACTACTGAAGAGAAGCTGCTGAATTACTACAGTAATAAACCAGATGTGATTATTATCATTTAACACAGTCATTGAATACCATGAATCCCTGAAGCCATTAAAATATTTATGATTAAACATTTGCTATTCCTTATAACAGAACATATAGCCTAGTACTAAAGACTGTTAAAGTGTTATTTTGGCTAATACATGCTAGAGTCATGAAAAAGGTCAGCTACTGCTGCCTAAGCTTTCTGGAGAGATCACCTAACAGCTGTCTTTTGTGTTTTTTTAATGTATATATAGCCATTATAAGGTGAGATATCTCTACAGCGCATTACTTTGCTTAACAGAGAGATATAGATATATGTTCACACTTTCACACGTGCATCTATATAAAGGAACAAACACAAATATCTGATTTTATTGGTCGAGGAATGGATGTTTTCTGTCTTTTGGGAATTATAACAAAATTTTTAACGTTTTCAGGAAAAAAATACTTGCAACAAAGCCACAAGCATATGCAAAACTGAAGTCTAATTATGTCCAGGAATTTCGGCATCCAAGCACTGTATTACTCACTGAAGACATTTTATCTTGTGGGCACTGAATTTATTTCCAATGTTGGAAGTACTTCCCCAGCTGTCTCTTGGCAGTCTGGTTTTACTGTTAAAGCTGCATTGGCTGCGGTGACCTGCAAGCGAGAGGCACTTCTTGTTGGTGCAGAGGGTAATGGAAATGGGAGGTGTGCTGGTCTGTGAGGACAGGCACCACAGCCCTCTTGGCCAACCCCAGAAGGTAGGGTAGGTTCTTCCCCCATGCTGCTCTTTTATCCTACCAGTGTGGAAAAACAATTACTCTAACTGGGCACTCTTAAACAAAAGGAAGGCAAAGCTAAATAGTGTGGGCCCTGGGAAGCGTCCATTTCCATCAAACTCAAGGAGAAGCCCAAGTTAGTGTAACTGTGGCATTCAACCATGAGGAAGCTGATAATAAGAGGGAGCCCATCTTCAAGTACTGTGTGCTACAAGAGCCTAAAGCCCTGCTTGCTTGACCCTTACTGTGGAGGCATGCGTCCTCCAATGTGCTTATCTGATTGCAACATCCAGTGGGCATCTGCAGAGGAAATGAACATGCCGACTGCTCTGGGGTCCACAGGAGATTTAGGAAGAAGTTGGGTTAGCTGCTGCTGCCTCCTTGTAAATGGCAAAGTATGATAAATGCTTTATGCCCTGCTTTTGCATAAAAGCCCAGCATGAAAATGCTTACCCAGAGAGTGGGAAATATGCACTCCTCTGCCTGAGACAACTCCAACTCACATCTCCTGCAGCAGTGAGGTAACTGCCAAGCCCAGGCTGGTCCCAGTGGTGCATTAGTCATGTCTGAAGGTTTCCCTCAGGGAACTAATGGGGAAGCTTATCTGATTTCTGAATCTGGTTAGGTCAGGGCATGGTTGAGAGGCGTAACTCCGTGTGAAAGTGAGGCAGAGAGGCAGCGCTGATGGATTTGAGCAAGGCAGAAGCTGTGAAAATGTTTTCAGTCTCTCACTGCTGGATTCAAGCATCTCACTTTCACCAAAGAGCCATTTCAGATGCCCTGATCCTCACACAGTCTGTGTACTCATGTTTTTCTGAGCCATGGCAAGATTCAGTACAGCGATACCAGGGTAGTGCGCTCATCCTGGTGTCAGGAACCCCAGCAATTAAACAGAGAATTTATTTTATCCTCCAGGTGACCAGGAAGGACTCCAAAGGCCACTTGTGTTCTATGAAGATGACTATCTGAAATGCATTCATCTACACTTGGGTGCTTTCTATTTATTATGCCTTCTGCTAAGCAGCTTCTCCCCAGCAGCTAAACCTCAGGTGTCTTCCTTCTGTGCCCTTCCATCATTACCATCACCAGACACTTCCAGGTACACTGTATCAAATTAAATGGCACCATATCCAGGAGCAATTACTCATAACCAACGGCTACTCTGATGAAGCTGCCCATCAGAAATAAAGATAACTTTTATTTACCTTTAAGGCACATACTAGAGTTTAGGCTTTGTGTCCAATATTCAATTAAATCAGGGTTGGGGTTGGAGTATTTCTAGATGGTATTGCTCTATGTAGGTATTTTCTGTGTTTAAAAGTGTTAGACAAGGTCAAGGCCTCACTGGTGTCTGGATTTACTAAACTCAATGTTTTTGAGAGATTTTGACAGTGCCCAAAATAGAAGATAAAGGCATTGTGGCAATTGATCCAATATCCATCTGTTCAGAGCCAGTGATTTGAAACTCCTCATTCTCCTTCTCCCAAAATCTAAGCAGGCGGGAGTGACTTTGTGCTCATTTCTGTTTAAAAGAAGGAATTGAGGAATGTGTTGCCACAAGTGAATGTTTCACATATTCACAGTAGCCCTCAGTACAATGCAAGTTTTCTGTAAGATAGCTCTTATTCTGATCTATTAGTTCACAAATCTATCTGAAAAGTGAACAGAAAGTATATTAGAAAAGATATTAACTAAGTTACCAGAGTTTTCACTATTCCAAAGCATATTTAAACTCCCCTATTTCCAACTCAAAAGGCTGTGCTATGCTGTCCCACCAGGCTCCAGGTGTTGGGTGGAGACATTCATTCATTAAGGAACAAAAACATGGGAAAAGATTACCTCTGGATTTCATTTGGTGTTATGTGGAGATTTTTGGCTTTTTCCTCTCCCCAGAGGCATAGATCCAGAGAAAACAATGTCCAGGAAAGGAAAACAAGCAAGAAAGCATGCAGAATTCCTTAGCTAACGAAGAGGAATGGCTGACTAGTCCTGCAAGAAGGCACTTAGAGGGAGAACAGACACCGGTACAGACGACTAAAAGGTGAGCATCGGTGGAGTGACGCTGCAGTTTCTCCAGCTGTGTTTTGTGAGCATAATAGAGATTTCTGTAGTCCCATTGCTCACAAAACATCAAATGGCTCCGACCATCCACCTGGAACCAAAACCATCACATCCTCCCTGTATGGCTCTTAGGGGCAGAACAGAACTCAGGACACAGATTTGTATGACAGAGCGAGGAGAACCAATCAAAAAATGATGTTAGTGCTGCATCCTGTCTGATAAAAGAGCTCAGCGAACATCCAAGCCATCGTGGTGGTACTGCTTTTTGTCCTGCCTCTCTCCCCACTTCTCTGTCCATCCTTTCCTATCCTGACACTTTGAAACAAGGCATTGAAATATTCCTTTTCAATTATTTTTTTTTCTCTCTGAATTATTATGTTTTTACAGTATGGTATGTTTTATAATTAAGATTAAATATTTTGTGGAATTGTTTTGTTTTTTTTTCCTCTCTCAAAACAAAATGGAACCAAAGTTCAAATTTAGAAATGCAGTGAAAGAGGGATTTCTATTCTCTGTGCAGAATGTAACTATGATCAGAGAAAACTTAGACCAAAAATGCTTTGGATATATTGAGGTAGATTTTTCACCAGAAATCATTTGCATAAATAAAGGTAAGTTGATTGTAATCACTAAAGTTTTATCTTTATTTCTGTTGTAGTTTCATCAGCACAAAAAGATCAAGGAAGCAGTTAAAAAAAAACAACCAAAAAAAACCCCATGAAAAATACCCCCCCCAAAAAAGCAGCAGTATAGCCAGCCACTTAGTAGTGGGTGCTTTATTTTCTCCATAATATTTTCAGAGTGTTTGGGGGAGTAATTTCAAACAGTCAAGTCAGAGTCCATTGAGAATTGATTTTTGTGACCTCACATATTGTAACAGAAAATTATAACAGGAAATAAACCATTAAGTGATAAACAAGGAAACATGGATACAATTACTTTCAGAACATAATTTTATTCACTCTAGTTTTGAAAATGAAGAGATAGTACTGACTGGAACACCTCAATTCTGAATGCAAACTGTACAATCTATTATATTAAACAAAGTCAAAAGCAATGTGAAAGATCTTGAATCTATTCAAGGCATGCACCTCATTACAGACTTAGCAAATTAAAACACAAATAGGATTAGAAAAGAATAATGTAACAATCTCCCACCATGGTCCCTGGAGCATTAAGTCATAAATTGGGTTTGCATTAAATTGTGCCTGCAGTATTGAATTCGGGGAAAGAGCTATAGGCTGAAGATAAACCTTGCTAGGCTGGCCAACTTTGGTATGGCTGTGTAATTTCATAAATACACAATGAATCTGTTGGAATCTAAAAAGGCACATTCAACAACGTGTATTTCATATCTTAATTAGAAAACGCAGATATGGGGTAGCAATTTCTGGCTGCAAGAGGTATAAGACCAGCCAGAAGCTGCAGACATTTGAAATTGTCACTTCACCTGGAGTTGTTTTTTAAATACGGTAGTTCAGCACTTCATCGCATCACCAGCTGTGTTAAACTACACAAGTTTTCAGGTTTGCACAAAGCTCTAGTGTGCCATGAGCTTCTTTTAGGTGGAAGAAACAATCTTAACCCAAAAGAGCCGAGAGAAGCTGGGTTTCCGATACAAATGCATTCTGTTGTTATGGGAACTAAAATGGTGAGCGATGTGAAAACGATCCTTCACTAACAAAGACGGGCTTGATGATACTATGGCAGTAGCTATGCAAAAAGGAAATATATCTGCAAGAAACAAACAGAGCTTCTCTTCCAAAGAAGATGCAGATTCCTGCCTGAAAAGCACTGATTCTAAAGAGAGCTGAATTCAACCTTTCTATGACCCTAAACAAATTACTGTGTAATAGTAGGAATTAATTTACTTAATTTTTCTTTAATAAAGGCTTTATCCTTCAAAGGTATATTATTACTGTCATCATCCTCATAACTGTCATTTAGGGGATCGCTAACAGCAGCTGCTGTGGCTAAGGTGCCTGTCATTTCACAGCACAAAAGAATCTTTGTATATTAATATAATAAGGATTTTTTGTACCTAACTATTTTAGGGATTCTCACGCCTCCATTTGTCTGTGGCAGAATTTCACAGTTTGGTGGAGAGGAAGCCCTAAGGCTGGGGAACTGTCTTTTCTTTAACACGTCTCTCCTCAACTTTTGCTGCTATGAACTGCCAATATCTGCCATTTCCCTCCACTGATTTGTACTTTGCAGAACCACACCAGCAGCATGCTAACACAATAACACAGCCCATTGGTATTTTAAGTCCAGTCTCACAGCCACTGCCAAAAGAGCACAGGCTGTCCTGGGAACACTTGGGTTTTAACAAAGCGGCTGGGGGGAAAAGGGAACTTCATGAAGTGATTGGGGAGTGCTAACACCAGGAATTTGTGCAAAGTGACAGGCTTGCAGAGCCTGTGTATAAGCAGTGGAATCCTGGGACATTCATGCCTTCTCTCAGGCAGCAGCAACTATGCCCAGCCCCAGAGAAGTGGGTGCTGAAGAATATCTTCGGTCCATAAGAGTACTTCTACATTGAGTGTGCTGGGATTTCTTCCCCAGCCCCAGGTCACAAAGAGCACGCAAGTCCTGGGGAGTTTACCAGCCCCTCATTTTAGGTAAAGTGAGGTTTTACCCTGTGCTAAGGTGGAGGAATCTGCTTTGTCTTCTCTCAGTCTGCTGGCTAAATACAGCTGCATCCTTCCCTTGGCTGGCAGCTCCCTTCTGGAGCAACCTTTTAACATTTTTCTTGATTTTCTTAAACAGCAAACATTAGACACATTAAGAACAGCAACAACAAAATCGTTAAGCACTATAACATTCTCCGAGGAGCCAGACGTATCCTTTAATCAGGTTATGGAAAATTCATTCCTCTTCCAGCCATTTATCTTCTTTGTTTATGCACATACCGAGTGACCCACTTCTCAGCATCAAAAATAATAACGAAGAAACAACCAAAAATTCTTAATTATTTATGGACTTACATGCCATTTATTTTGCTTTATTGGGAACCAAATAATCAAGTTCATTCATTTCAATTAAACATAGCATGTGCTAACTGTCTATCATTCTGTCAGTGAATCCTGTTCTCTCACTTCAAAGTCACTACTTGACCTCAGTGGGGAAAAGACTGGTATTGCACTTTCTTCTATAGTGATTGATTGTTTACATTAAAAGGGAGATGCATAGATTGAAATTAGAGGTAAGCTGTGCTTTTCTCCCTCAGACTGCCTACAGCTCACATCTTCCCTACAGGAGCAAGGGTGGCAAATCCAACTCAATGTAAGTCCGTCTGATGGAAGTCATAGTTTGGGAGCTAAACCAAATCTCCTCCAAAATGACAAAATCAGAAGACACAGTCTCATTATTTCACTGAAATTTCAGATCAACTAATTTTTGTTGTTCTTGGCAAAATTCATAATGATACCCGTTTGATGGGAGAACTACAGGAGGGTGAAATAGGAGTACATGCTGCAAAAAGTGCTGCATAAACTTAACGATAACAAACAAAGTTGTTCATTAGTATAGGCAAGGATGCTTCTCATTTTAAAGAGGCTATATTGTGTTTTAACTCTCAATTAGTTGCTCAAAATTGACATGGATTAGGAATTACAAAGCAAGCCATAATGGAAATAACACAGCATTGAAAAAAATCATTACCAGCATGGAAAAAAACCCAAACAATTAAAACTGTTCATTTAGCCTGAAAAAATGTATTTTGTTACATTCAATGCTATTTTATTTCTTATTCGAAAATGAGATTCAACACTTACTTAGCTTTACTACTACAAAGCTAACTAAGTAGGAAGTATCTCTCAGAGGCTGTTAAGAGGACATCTTACAGTGCTTAGAGAAGATGGAAGAAAGATCAGAGGAGAACGTCAGGGGGATAAAAATAATAGAACAAGGCTCACAAAAATACAGGAAAATAAGTAGGGGAAAATGTAGATCATCTTTGCTAGCATAGATGATGTAACTGCTGAACTGATGCTAGTAGGCTTTAACATCATGTCAGTGGTATTAACGCTACTTATGATTTTCTTTTATGCTTTCTGACACATCCCCACAAGTGCACACTTCTGGAAACCAACCACAGAAGATGGTGAAGTATTTGCCACAGGGACTGGGCTGGCAGGAACCCAGTTAGTCTCTTTTCTGCAGTAGGAATTTGTCATTTCAGGATCCAAAGAATGTTTTGAGTGGATATATTTTCTATTTATATTCTCTGAGTTATTACAGGGTATGAATGTCAATAATAGATAAGCACATCACAAACAGACTCAGCAAGTTCTACCTGTTCTGCCCCAGGAGAGCTACCACTCAAACAATATCTCAGTGGTGGGGTGACAGTTCTCCCTTGGGGGGACAAGAGACAAATCCCTTCCACTCCACAAGCCCCCTGGCCTGCACCATCTGATGAATTTATGGGCTCCAATACATTTAGGTGTGTATAATTCAATGTATTGCTGAAGACCAGTTACTGTATTTTATAGCTGACATTATGGGGGATATTTTTTTCGATGAAATAAAACAATATTTGTTTCCTGAAAGGGAAATGTGCTGTCTGTAAGCTATCAGCAGTCAACAGTTGCTGCTGGCTAGAGCTAAAGGAGGAAAAAGAGGTGAATTTTACTTCAGTGATATTGGAGGAATAATTTGTCATGCACAGTTATTTTTCAGAATTGAAGGGCCCATCTGAAAGTCACTATAAGATGACTGCTTTATTGTACTATATTAAGCAATTACTTTAAAAATAAGGGTCATGAAGATATTCTGATGAGTTGAATGCTGTAACTGAATCCAGATTTCCATTCTGCAGCAATCATCCATGCAGGGGTGTGTGTGTTTGCCCATCAGTTTTGGGGCCTACAGCTATTTAAACACCATCAGGGTCAGATTCTGTAATTTCTGAACACTTCACAGAATTTGGTAAGTCCACTCATGCAGTATGCATGTAAGGTAAAAAAGTGAACGTGAGCTTGGATATGTTTGCGTCTTTATTTGCTATTGACCCTACTTCAGAACTTGGGAAAGACTGATGAGTCATTACATGACTTGCTTCCTGGAAGACAGAACTACTTTATCTTGACAGATACTTGGTGTCAATGCAGGTCTGTATCAGAATATTTTTAGCCCAAATCATCACCAGAAATATCTGTCCCCAGGGTCTCCATAGGGCTTTCTGGGGCCACAGCAGGAGCTAACCTTCCCAAAGGGATTACAAATCAGCTTTTCCTGCCCTACAGAAGTTTGTTTGGAATACGAAGTTCTAACAAGTTCACAATTGGTTGGTTGGCTGCTTTTAATAAAGTTCTGTGGGTATCAGCTCAGATGTTCTTTCTTGCCCAGAAAATAGATATTACAGAGGAGTTCAAGGAAGCACTTTTAGCTGTCAATAAGCAGGAAGAAACATCCAAAGACCTTCCTGGTAGAAAGCTGAGATAATGCTAATGCTTCTCCAATAACACTGAAAAGGTTTGTGGATGACCAGCAGATTGGTAAGGTGCCTTACAGGACTGCTTCTCAGATGGCTTGTAGATGGCTTCTAGAGACATGGTTTAGTGGACGTGGTGGTGATGGACTGATGGTCGGAACATGGTCTTAGAGATCTTTTTCAGCTTAATGGTTCTATGAGAAGAACAAGTATGTACTGTTTAGATTTTACACTGATACAGTGCAACTACTTGCCCTTTCTATCATGGTAAGCCTGTACCAGACCTGTTCACCCCATCAGTACAAGTGAGGCAGGCAAGGAGCAGTTCCTGGGAGACCTTGACTTTTGGCTTTGAATACATCAGAGTATATATCCAGAGCATGGTGTGTCCAAATGGTGCAGGGTCCATTGCCTGCAGAAAGGTGCAGACCAGTTTGACATTTATCAGCTTGATGTGCATGCAGACTTGCCTCCAGCATCCCAAGTAGAGCTGTGTGTCTACAAGTGGAGAAGGCAGAGTGATTTTGGAAGCAGCCTGCCTGTCAGAGAAAGCCTGTTCTTGGGCAGTCCATCAGTTTCTCCACAAGCTTCTGTATCTCTTGCTGCTCACAACTCATTTCTCTGCGCATTAGCTGTATTGAAGATGGGATGGTCTACAACTTTCTGACAGTTCCATTTATTTCTACTATTTTCATTTGAAGCCAAGCAACAAGCAGCAGTTGTTTCCTCTGCGGCTTGATGAATGTCAGTATTAATTAAAATTGTTCGGAGTCGGGTCGGGATTTTTCCTCTCCCTGCACCAGGCTGGCAGGGAGGAGAAGCCTGACAGGCAGGCGCAGCTGCCGAGCTGCTGACTGGAAATGTCGTCACTGAGAAGGAGGCATGGGAGTGGTAGCTGGCCTCTGACAAAGTGGATTGGAAATAGGGGAAGCATTTTGTCACCTGCACCGTGCTGCCATTCAGCACAATGTGGGGGAGGATGTCTGGATATGGGTCTTGAACTCAATCCTTTGCTCCCCTAGCTGGTAAGTCTGCAAAGACAGCTGTTCAGCCCATATGGAGGGGATGGTACACCCCCACAACTGCTATCTAATGATGTTTTCCTGACTGACACTCCAGAGAGAGCCCTTGATTCAGGAGGGAAGGTCAACACAGCTCAGTGCCTTGTAGCATGTGGGAGGAGAAAGCAGAGGATGCATCAGGAGATGCCCGTCTTGCTGAACCTCCCTATTTTTGTGCACTCCCTTCCAACACCAACCCTGCAAAGACATCTGTAAACCCAACGTCTTCTGTCAGCCCCAGTGAGTCGCATGCAGCAATCAAGATTATGCTTCAGTGGCTGTAGATGTACTTGTGTCCCATTGTGGCAGGTCTGAGTGCGGCCAAGGTGCCTCTGGGATGGCCGCAGTGCTGACATTCCCATCCCTGTCACAGCCATGAGCACAAGGGAGGCCATTACCATATGCTACAGTTACTTTTCATACAAAGATTATGGAATTATTTCCTTTTCCCTTCCAGAACTTTACCAACAATAAAGGAAAGAAATAAGCCAGTGGAAATTAAATGCACACATTCTCCTGACTTGGACTGAGACCTGTGTTCCTCTATCACCCGGGCACATCTCAGCAGCCTCCTTTATGGGAACTGTTGATCACAACCTGAACCACTGATTGATCACCTGAGGCAAGCACTGAGTCAGCCATGGGAGCACAGGTGAAGGTAATTCAGCTGTGTGATTGGAAGGGGTGGAATCTGGCTGCACCTCTCCTAGACCCCATTTAAGGGCTGACTGCCACGGGGAAGGATCTCTTTCTGGTGATTCCTCCTCTGTGGAGCTTTTCATTGTAAGCTTAAATCTTTGGGTATGGCTGAGTATTCCTTCTCTGTTTGTTCCTTTGCTATCTCACTACAATACTCTTTCCAACTGTATTTTGTTGACTGTATGCCTCCTCAGAATGTTTTTCTTAGGGAGAAAACAGTTTGGTTTGCAGAGTGGCACCAGTTCCTCTTCTGTAAAAGGTTCTCAAAACAAAAGATGAATGGTGAGTGCTGTGGTTCTATACTAGAATCATTCTTTTTTTTTTTTTTTTTTTTGCCCTGGCTTGGAAAGTATCTTAAAAATCAGCCAGTTCTGACCCTGCTGCTGTGGGCAGGGCTGCCACGCACCAGCTCAGGCTGCCCAGAGCCCCATCCAACCTGGCCTTGAGCACCCTCAGGTATGGGGCATCCACAGCTGTGCCAGTGCCTCACCTTCCTCATTGTGAATAATTTCTTCCTTATATCTGATATAAATCTACACTCTTTCAGCTTAAAACTATTACCCTGAAGTCCACGTGATTCTCTGAGAAACTGAAGTGGAAAAAGAGAAGGCAATAGGAAAGATGATGACCTCTGCATTTCAAAGGATGGATCCCTAGGAATGGTGTGCTGTAAAGGTTTAGGAAGTGCAAATTAAGGCTTTTGTAAAATGTGATTAAGCAAATATCACTGTAAATGATGACCCAGTTTTCTTTCTGCATTGATCTCACAGCACCAGACCCTTGCTCCACACCAATCACCAGGGCCCCGCTACTTATCAGGTATTTTAGTCCTATTGTCCCACTGCAGTGAACAGTGAATACTTTTCCTTGGTCTACCTGTATCTGCCAGTGTGGTTTTTCTAGAAAGTCACTGGCTTCCCAAAATTCTTTTCTGAAAAGAAATTCATCACCCCAAGCGTGGTAGTCTGAAAAAGAAGTAAATCCTGAGTAGAACTGAGTGCTTTTTACCAGCATAGCAAATAACCATCAGAACACTCCTACCTGTCCTCCTGATCTAACCTTACATGTGTTTAGGATTTTTGTCAGCATCTAGTTTCTGTAAATTTCTGTTTAATAAAACTGTGTTACCTATGATAAATACACATTGCCTAGGTCAAATGAATTTGATCGTGAGAACATACTGAGAAGTATCAGTAGGATTTAATTTCATCTCTTTTAAAAACATACTCACAAAAAAGGAAAAAAGAAAACCACAAACCCAAGCTGTAGCTATTGAATGCTGGTTTGAATTAAATTCTATTTGTTTTAATAAAAATGTAGTGGCCTGAGTGTACATATATTTGTTTTAGTGGCAGTGCATTGGATCCAATAAAACTGTATTGGCTTCACTGCTTATATCTCATTTTCAGAGAAAATGGATTAAATGGAAAAATGAACTAGGCATGAATCAGCCGGTCGGAGGTGTCTGCTAAACTCTGGTATTCAAATACATTTGGCTTTAAAAAAAAAAAGAAAAAAAGAAAAAAATACTTTATTACAAAACACTGCGTTTAAATCTAAATATGTTTTAATGTCAAGACTGCACACGAGGGGCTTAAATAGCTCTATAAAAGAGAGTAGGTTTCAGAGTCAGGCTTGGCTGCATAGAACTGGTGCATCTGCTTACAGCTGCAGAAGTGGAAATCCAAGCTGGCTGGGTTACACTGGTGTAAATCAGACTTGTTTTCAACAATGGCAGTCAGCTGATGGCCATATAACTGCAATGATGCTGATCGGGTGTCAGTGGCCTCAGTGTGGGGGCACTCCTGTCCCAGTGCATGGGTGCACGCAGAGCCCATGGATATCACAGTCACAGTTGGTGCTGGGACAGGTATCCTTGGGACAGGCTGCTGGCTGTCAAGATTTTCTATGGATTCCCCAAAGATCAGCCATTTCTGTGACCCAGAGACACTCATCTGATGGTTTGGCACCAGACCTCCCCGATGCCCACCCTTTTTGAGCAGTGATGCTCACTGCAAGCAGGAAAGCCACCGTAGGCCAGCAAAGGGCTGGTATGGTGCTTCTGCTAAAAGGGTGAAGAATCATAGTATCATAGAACCATTTGAGTTGGAAGGGTCCTTAAAGGTCACCTAGTCCAACTCCCCTGCAATTAATAGGAACATAAAGAACTTGATACCCTGTTGAACACTGGCACACACAACATCAGTTCTCACATGCATTTGTTTGCACGCTCGTTTTCACCACCATGTCAAAGGAGATCTTAAAAAACCATCAAGTGTCTTTTCTAAATCCCTTAAATTGGATTTAAAAAGGAAAATGTTTTCCTGTATTTTTCCAGGCTTACCCTTTACAGTGAGGGCAACTGGAGCAGAACACCATGCAAGGCCAGTGATGTTGTAAAGGATACTGCTCAGCAGGGCAAGCACCATCTGGATAGTTGTTAAGAGGTGAAATGGATGCTGCTGGCTGACCTGGCTTCCCACATACCCCGAATGGCTGTAACCTGACAACCAAACCTGAGCAATGCTTTGTCGAATGCCAAGTTTGTTTCTAGGTGGTTGGAATCCAGTTGTGTGGGGCCAAATACACATTGTATTCCTTTGAAAGAAAACACGATCTGCATCACCTCATGTGCAGTGTGTGCTGAACTGGGTGCCCCCAGGGCTTCAAAGCCAATCAAAGCAAGGAGAATTTGGTTGCAGCAGGAGCTGAGCTGTGGAAGAGGAGATGGCTGCAGGCATCTCCAGCCCTGATTCCTCAGTAAACTGTGAATGAAGAAATAAGTCAAGAAAAAGCAAACCATCTGAGAGTGAAGCAATATTTGGTTAAAAATTCAGCTGTGGAGGCATGAGTACCTCAGTGAGCATCACCTACTGAAACCCCATGACCTTGTGGAAGTAGGATAGAAGTTATAGGCACAGTGGTCAGTTCATAAACCACAGAGTCAAGAGTAGCTTGTGCTTGTGATTTCTGCAAGGGCTTCACTGCCATGCACATGGTGGTGGTGAGGGTAGCAGACATCATGGAGCATCTGGATGTGGCTCTGCACAGCCTGGTCTGGTGGTTGGTAACCCTGCACATAGCAGGGGGGTTGAAATTAGATGTTCTTTATGGTCCTTTTCAACCCAGGCCAGTCTATAGTTCTATGATTCTATAATCTTAGAGAGTGTTGGGGAAGATCTGGAAGTGTCAGCAAGGAGGATGGCAGCAGACTACACGGGGCTGGCTTCCTGCATGGGGGCATGCAGTGATGCAGGTTCTATGAGGGACTGAAAGACATATAGGGGAGTCTAATTCTTTATCAAATTCTGCAGTGAGAGAGTCTGCTCTGAAAATATGGGCTTTACCAAAACAAAGCAGGACAAAATAGTTTGTACAAGTAATGAAAGGGGTTGAAGAGAGTTTTAACTAGATGTTGGTATAAATCTAGCTGTAGAAGAGTACATGGTCTGAGATGACACCAGCTTCAGAGGTGACAACATAAATTCTTTATCAGAGGGGGACTGGATAAATTAAGGGAGGACGAGTCCCAGCAGGGCTATTAAATTCCATGGTCCAGTTCCTCCTGGCACTGGAAGCTGGGGGTGTAAGCGGGGGATTTACTAGGGCATCGTGTCACGTGGTAGAGGAGGTCTTTAACAGTCTCTTTCTTGATTCATGATCCCTGCAGCAGCCAATGTGATGGAGGTGGATAAGGAGAGTTCCTTAAGCTGTCTGTCTCCAGAAAAGTCACCCACCTGGTCCCATGTCCCAACTCTGCCCCTCTCTTGGGGCTGGGGACACTGCAGCCACCCGAGCTACCCATGCAGACATCTCCTGCCCTCTTCATCTCCTGCCCTGCCATGTGGAAGATGCCTTGTTTGAGTCCTAAATATGTTTCATTTAAGCCCCAATGATGGTTTACTAAGTGCTGTAATGTTTGCTAGGTCTCTCTTTACATTGCTGTAATTACCGTAATAAGCGGTCTTAACCGGCTCTTTTATAAGTTACAGCAGCATAAAAACATCTCAGTGTGCTTTCCTTTAATGAGCTACAACTTCAGCATAATCTTCCTGACTCCATTTTCACTGGAGTATCTGTTACATTGCAGTTTTATGGGATGCAGTGGTGGAGATGCAGGCAACATTTTTGGAGAGAGGCCTTGCAGAACGTGGTGGCTCTGTCCATGGGTTCCATGACCAGCCAAGCCCCTGGAAGGACATCACTGCCCTGGGAAGCACAGGTCACACTGCCAGCTGCTGCAGTATTGCAGGGAATGTAACACAAGCACGTGTGCCTTCTGTCCATGTAAGGACATCACGGGATGAGTGTTGACAATAGGGACTGACACCCAAATGCTAGGGCAGAGGTTCAGTGCCGAGGCCGGTAACTGATACAAGTAGCTGCAGATGAGACCCCGGCATGGGGATTTGAGGGACAGCTGCGCTGGGCTCCCTCCATCACTGGCGCCAATCCACCATTCCTGCCCAGCACCAGAACATCCCGAGGAGCATCTCTGTCCCGGCAGCCTCACCATGTGGGCACGGAGCCCCCTCCAAAAAAGCCTCAATCAATTACACCACTGTAACACCGCACCGACTAACGCACGGTTTGACTGCTGACAGCAGATGGACGAACACTTGTCGGTGATTTGGTGCTGAGCGAGAGGCAGATTTATTTCCAGAGCCTGCTACTCTTGTTTCTCCCAATGAAGCTGCAAGGCAGAGCATACATCTGTGGGCTTTTTCCTTCCAAACATGGCTATGCTGCAGGGAGATCCATCACTGAAAACTATGGGGTTTGGGGCCTGTTTTTGTGGGAAGAAAGAAGGCAGAAGCTGCTGCTCTGCACAGCATTGGAAACTCGACTGCACATGAGTGTGGGCTGAGTTACCGAATCTCAGCCATAGTCTGAGCCAGGCTGGAAGCTGGCAAAGAGCTGCAGAGCTGCAAAGCAGGGTGAAAAGCACTGAATAATCACATTTAGGTGATTTTAATGTGCACCGTATACATAATAACATCCATAAATTGCCGCTTCAGAGCTGGGCAAGGGTGATCTTAGCCCCAGCTGCACCCCAGCTATTTGGAGAAAAACCCCTCAGGGTCAGCCATGCTGCTCTCCTGACTTAAAAACCAGCAAGTAAAGCAAGTCTGCCGAATTAGTGGTGCTTTCCCTCATTTTTTATAAGATCCAGCTTAGGATAATAAAAACTTGGAGTAGGTGGAATGAGATGCTACTTTTTTTTTTTTTTTTTAGAACACAAGGGAAACACAGGGGAAATGGAAAAAAATCAGCTGTGCCTATTGCAAGGAAATCTGTTTATGCATGATTTGAAAGCAGAGCAGAGTTTCACTTCATTCTGTCTTGTGCTATGTTTCATATTTCATGCTTTGGTTAACTGTTATTTAGTGTGTTCCTAGAGACTGTGACAGGTTGTCCTGAAAGTTTGTAGACTCGCTGAGCTCTCCACAGAGCATGGCAGAATGATACGAGCAAAGAATTCATTCCTTTTTATGCAAGGAAAAAAATCATTTTAGTATTTTAAAGACCCAATCTCTCCTTCTGACATTGTAACATGAAATGCTAAGTTATCAATTTGGGATGTCTCAACCGCTTTAAGAAAATAAAACAACTTTGTGTGAAGTCTCCTTTCCATAGACTAACTATATACATCTAGGAAAATGTTGTTTTCCTTTTAAAATCAAGTGGAGAAAAAAAAAAAAAAAAAGACTGTGTTATTTTTTCCCCAAAATTCCCTTTTCAGCCCACTTCTAATTGTAGCCTGTTTCAAGGGCTCTGTAAGTGCTTTTTCTTCCCAGTCCCATCTTGCTGGGGAGGGAAGGCACAAGAATGAGCCCTGTCCTGGTCCATTCACGCATGTCTTCACCGCATGCTGACCAGGACTGATGCCACTAAAAATGTTCTAATAACATAGGGAAACCCCTGTAGCTGCTTGGAGCGGCTGAATCCCTCTCATTCTGCATGAGGGTTTCCATGGGGCTCTGCAGTGGGCACCAGCTGGGCTGCCTGCAGCCCTCGTTGTGTTGCAGGTGCTGGTGGCTGCGAGGCAGGAAACCTCTTTTCCAGCCAGGTCAGCTATGCTCTCAATGGGATGCTTTTTTGCTTCTTTCTGCTTATTGCTCATAGGTTTTCCAAGGAAACCAGCATTTCCACCATACATTTTTTAGCAAAACTCTTTTCATGTATTTTTCAGAAGCACTTTTTATGCATGGCATGTTGCTCCTGAATTATCCACAGGGCCTTGGCTCCTTCCTGCTCCTCCTCAGCTTTTACCCTGAAGATTTGCTATGTCAGTGATACAGAAAGGCAGCAACTGGGATAACTGAAATTTATTTTAAACTGCAACTTTATGTTACAATTGTTTTTGTCTCTGCCTTTATGTGCTGGATGTCTTGTTGGTCCACAAGCGTTTCTGAACAACAGCTGTCTTTTTGATCATGTGAAGAAGTAACTCAACCCTATCCTGCAGCTCTCCTCCTAGCTCAGGTCTTCATTCTCACTCTAACCGCACTGTTCTATAAATACATCCTCTACTCAGATTTACATGAGTTATTGGCTAAGACTGTCCTTTTCGTAGAGTCACAGAATCACTGAGGTTGGAAAAGACCTCTAAGATCATCTAGACATGCACCAGGGCCTTTATCTCTTTCCTGTAGTGAGGGGCCCATAACTGAGCGTAGTACTTGAGGTGCAGCCTCACCAGCACCGAGTACAGAAAGACAACAGTACATAATTATTTACAACCATGTTATGCAAAAAGAGAGGTAAGTGGCAGTGTGAATGGCTGCAAACACTCATGGGGAGCTGGTGTCCTGTCCAAGACGTAGCTGACTGATGCTGACTCGTTTCTGATCTATGGTTTTATCTTTCACATCCAGAGGATGCAGCAGGGACTGTGTTAACTGGGCTGTGGTTTGGAAATGGACTCACTTTGCCAAGACTTCCCATCTCTCTTCTGTTTGCTTTCCATAGACATTCAAGAGATGGAGTCTGGCTTGCATGAGTACCCATGGATAGCCCGTTTGAAATCTGCCATGTAGCAGAAATGCTGGGCTTAGATGACAAAGCTGTAGCAGAGCCTTGAGCTTATACCTGCCTAGTGAGGGACAAAATCCTTCATTCACCACTGCTGCAATCATTTCTCTTCATTGTGATCTCTACAATTAGTACATTTAGAAAGGATACTGCTTAATGCAGCTAGGTCTCAGCTCCTCAGGACACTTTCCTGAAGCCCAGGCACCTGGCAGTCAGATGAGGGTTTGGCCATGCAGTTGGCTGGCCCATGGCTGCAGGTGCTGTTATTTTAAGTGAAGGCAATAAAAAGAAGATTTGCATTTCAACTGTGCTCATACGCAGCAGAGCTTGTGATACCATCACTTTCCTGGGGCTGAAGCAAACCTCCTCCAGCAGATCAAAACCTATTAACAGCAACCCAAACAGCTTTTCCTGATCACAAAATCTGCACTGAGACAGAGGGAGGAAAAACCCAGCCCCACCTGGTGGAGTTGGTGATGAACTCAGCCCTCTTTGAAACACACAGGTTGAAATACTTGCAGCAGACCCTTCACAGTCTATCTAACCTGTTACAAAAGAAGAAAGATAATAAATTGAACAACTAAATTTGAATTACAAATAAATTAGAGGAAGCCACAATCAAGGTACTGACATTTGGTAAGTGGGAAAAAAAAAAAAAAAGAAAAGAAAGCTTTTGTGTGAGTAAATTATCTTCTAAGGATTATTTACTCAGCTCTGCTGCCACGAACCCTCAGGATGAGGCAGACAGAAGCGGGTACTTTGCTTGCTGGTTCAGGCTTCTGGTCCTGAGAATCAATCTCTGACCATTAAGAAAACACAGCTGCCTTTTCAAGCGTAATTTATTCAATAAGATGGTTTTTTTTTCTTCCAGGAAGCTGCAGAGATTCTTGATTTTCATTTGTCTTTGTCTGGAGACGTGAAATAAGTTTGCTATGTAGTCCATTTCATGCTAATTTCTCAATATATTCATATATTCATTTGGGGCATTGGATTTGTGGAGAACTTTGCTGATTCTCAGGCACTACTATTAAAAATGAAGGTAAGCTCACTGAAGCTAATTTAAATCTATTTATCTAAAGCAGGTACTATTAAAACTAATTGCACAGGAGAGCAGCTGGATGCTTTTGAGCACTTCACAATGCTTGTGAAGAGCAAGGTCCTCAGACAGGGAGCAATGGCTCTTCTCCATCCTGCACTGCCCACACATGGGACCTTGGTCTGCTGAAGAGGTGCTGCTGGCTGGGGTCAACCAGCCCTCCCCTTTTTGCAAAACTATGCACCTCTCAGGGAGTTTGTTTCATATGTAAAAACAAAGTGTTCCACAAAACCTTCCATCAGCCACTCCCTGAAGGCAGGAGCAATCTCCCAAGCCAAGTCCTTCAGACCAGGAAGGCATGAAGACCAAGGCTGGAACCAAACCACCACAGAGATGCTTCCTGGGACATGGATGCACGTAGAGAACTGGTCTGTACCATCTGCATCTCCCAACTTCATACACAGTTTGTGTTGCCACTGGGTTTTTTTTAGGTTGTATTAGTCATATATACTTCTGCAAAAGCTATATCTGGGAGTTTGCCAAACTGAAATCTGTAGCCATCTATACATCCCCCACAAAGATGCATAGAAAACAGCCCATGCAGTCTCTATCTGCTTCTCAGAGCCCCAGGGAAGGGACTGCAAGGAACAGGAGTGAAGAAGAAATGCCACATGGTGCAGGGAAGGTGAAGGGCAGGTCCTGAGGAGCTGGTGGGCATGGGATAGAAAAGAAAGGGGGTCCGTCTGCAGTGCTGGGAGTGCTTCATGTGAGCGCTGGGCCCTCCAGGAGACCTCAAGTACATCCTGCTGTCTGCAGAGAGAGCCAGGAAAGCATGGGGCTGCCAGCTCAGCCTGTCTTTCCCAGGGTGGGAAGCTGTCTGTCTGATAACCAGGCCCTGCCACAGCTGCCGAGCTCCAGATGTTGTACCTCGAAGGGTTTATGAATTCCTTGTGAGAGAAATGTTGGCCCGGGTGTGAGGTCCTGGAATTTCATCTGGGAGCATCTCTCCTTTCGTCAAAAAAAGCATCGTGAACTGGCAAGCAAACCATATTTTCACTGAATTTGGAGGCATTTGCAAGGGTTTGGTACAGCTGGGAAGTACAATGTGCAAACGGAGTCCAAGAACCGTGGAGACAGAGCAGAAGTACAGCCCTGGGCACAGAAATGAGCCAAGCCTCTTGCTGCTGCTTTGCATTTTTCCTGGGTTTAAACTGTTCTGCTTTTGGTGTAACAGGGCATGGTGCACTGAAACATGGCCACAGCTACAAAACAGTTTCTTCTCTCCCCTAATCACTGACAGAGTTTTAGAACTAACAGAAAATAACTCAATCCCTTTGGTGGCACCACCTTCCAGTTTGGGTGTCAGGATTCTGCTGCACGTACCTTAAAAATGTCCACAAGCCAAGACAAGTGCTGTCAGCCTTATGGGGAGGAACTTTTACTAGAAAAATGACTTTTTCCTTACCACGAAAGTATGGATCAGCTAAATTCTGCTGCACATAGAGGACCAATTTTCCACAAAAGAATTTGGTAGAGGAAAAGAATTTAAATGCTAAATTGACTCACCCAGGAAAGCTCAGGGTTTTAGCCCAACGCCTCCTCTACATCTAGAACAAATTTTGCTGAGAGAGTTTCATAAGGAATCTGTGTTGAAGTAGATCTATTATCTGATAGACAAGTAATGGGCTCCATCAGTCATTTTTCTCCGCAGAAAGGGGCAGAGGAGGGGAGCCAGCAGGACGGCTGTCCCTGGAAGCACTGCCAGGCAGTGGGATTGCGTGTCTGTGCACAGACTTGAAGAGACACAGATCATCAGATACCAGCACATGCCTTTGAAAACGGGTCATAAACATTAGAGGAAAGGATACAAGGACAAAGGGAGTAATGGAGCTTTAAGCGGCAGAAGTTATTTAAGTGTGTGTATGTATGTGTGTGTGTCTGCCTATGTGTAAACAAGCAGGATGAAGAACTCAAGCCTGTCAAACAATTCCATTGAGCTAAAGGCTTGTTTATAACAATATCGCTCAGCACTCCTCTGTCTCTCTCGTTGAAGGGACATGCATTAAATACAGTGTACAGCAGTACCCAAAATGCCTGGGAAGCCAAGGAGGCATAGGGTAAGGAGAGCTGCAGCAGGGAACAGGCTGTCCGTCCTCATCTCACCTTGCACTCTTTGGGAAAACAAGTCACAGTGCTGCTGAAGAGGCCGAAGTTTAAGGAGCTGTGCTTCTGGAAGGTCTTTGCCACCCATTTGTCTATAACAGGGCTTCCTCCCTCTTGTGACGGAGGTGAGGGAAATGGGAATCTAGGAATCTGGTGGGAGAGAAGTCAGTATGTTTGTATTGCAGAAAGCCAGAAACTGAGGTGGGCAAACACCATGGGAGCAGCTCTATGCATCGTAACACAGAGCGATGCTTCAGAATGGCACCACGTTCAAAACCCAGCAGAAATTACGTTCAGCAGTTCAAATCAATAGAAAACTGGGAGTACTTCTGAGCCCTGTGCTTAGTGCTGTGTCTTTACTACAAATGTCACTGTTCCTGTCCAAAAGATATAAGCGGGTGTCGTGGCTGGAAGCGAGAAGTGCTCAGTGCTCAGACATCCCTCTGTGGAGCCAGCAGTAGCCTCAAGCACATGGAACTCAAATGGAAAAATACTCACATGATAGAGAGCACATGGAGCCTACCAAGCACACGTACTCCAGAATCCTCTCTATGCTTGCCTGCAGATGCACTCTGGCACTAACCACAGTCTTCCCAAAGCAGCACATACCGTAAGCCATATGTTAAACCTGACACAGGGACATGATGGAGCTGCAGAAGAGCTTCTGACTATTATTATTATATTTATTGCAGAGCGCAGTTGTCCCAGCTTTAAGAGTCAACGCTGATGAAATTTATTGCTGTATTAATAATCCTCATCATATCCTTTTTTGTGGATCTCTCTTGCATGTTCCTTTAAAGCCCATGAGATCACCCACTGCCTGGTAATGGGAAGCAGTTTATTATGAAGACAAACTGACAGATTTTTGTTCCCATGAACTGTATAAGAAGTCTAACAACCAGATGCAGATGGATCAATATGGGTTGCTCTTTATTTATCACCCCCTGTCTTCCTCACTTTATTTTTATGGCTATTAAAGATGCTATCATTGATATACCATTTTTGACTGTCTCTCCATAATGCGCGCAGTGGACAATGCTACCATTGATATCTGCGTAAAAGGCACTGAGTGAGCTGGGAGAGCTCAGCACCAGGTTAGCAGGCTAGATACCCACTGAGCAACATCTCTGTAACGCCTCAGGTTATGAGGGAGGTTTGATCCTTGCTCTGAGGATGTGAGTGCTTCCTGTTGTGTGGATTTCTTTCCCTTTGTGTGGAACTTTGTTCAGGTTGTTCCCTTTGGGGGTGTGATCACCGAGAAGCACAGCAGCTCCTGGCTGCAGCTCTTAGATGATGTGATTTCAATTAAAACTTGCTGCAGAGGAGGGTGAGTCATGCTCTAAACTGACATTTTGTCACAAGCAAGAAGCTGACTGAAGCTGAGTGACTCTGAAGTTGACGTGGCTTGCACAGCCTGACGGCCTCATGTCATTTCATTTGACTGTTGACAGGAGAATTAAACCTGATTACAGAAACATGGGTACAGGAGATGAACTCATCTATGTTGCACTCACAAGCCAGGTTTCTATGGCCCACCCATGTCCCAGCAGCAGTCAGGAGGTGGCATACCAAACCCAGCAGTGTTACATTCCCCCTGACTGGTGAGCTCACAGCCTGATGCAAACTTCCACTTTAGCATTGGTATGGATTAATTTAAGGGCCTGAGATAGAGATAAGGCTGAAATCATAGAATCATAGAACCATTTGAGTTGGAAGGAGCTCTTTAAGGTCGAGTCCAACTCCCCTGCAATGAAGAGGGACACTGACAGCTAGATCAAGTTGCTCAGAACCGCATCCAGCCTGACCTTGAGTGTCTCCAAGGATGGGGCATCCACCACCTCTCTGGACCAACCCGTACCCGTGCCTCACCACCCTTATTGTAAAAAACTTCTTTATATCCGACCTAAATCTCCCCTCTTTAAGTTTGAAATCATCTCCCCTTGTTCTGACACAGCAGACCCTGCTGAAGAGTCTGTCCTCTTCTTTCTTACAGACCCTCTTCAGATACTGAAAGGCTGCTCTCTGGTCTCCCTTGGACCCTTCTCTTCTCCAGGCTGAACAGCTCTAGCTCTCTCAGTTTGTCCTCATAGGGAAATCAGACCCAGAAAGCTTGGTTTTCCAGGGAAATCAGCTCAGCTTCTGTAAAAACCAAACCAAAACAGAAATCCTCCCCGAGCTTTTCAGAAGCAGCTCCACTGTGCTCCTGCAATAAGATTTCCAATAAGATGTTCCAAGATGAGAGCATGGTGCTCCTGTAGTTCTGGCACCAGCTGGGTCTATTGAAACAGCCAGCATCAGCGATGCAATCCCTTCAGATTTAATAGGAAGGAAATGAATCCTTTTGCTCTGTCAAACAGGAACAAAATAGGAAAAAATCCAGCATAAAGCTTTATAAAAGAAGGAAATATTATTCTAGCAACTCAATTTGCTAAAAACAAATGGAGCGGCATTAAACTGGGGCATCTCTCTCTGGCAGCCCAGCACCTCCAATAGGCTGCTCACCTTTCCAATGAATGCCATGAAGGCAGAGGTACTGCTTCACTGTTATAGCAGATGACTTCATCCCTCTGAAATGACTTTAAAAGATTAGAATTCATAGATTATTTATTAACTCTTAGGGAATGTATTTCCAGAATGGGAACAACACATTGCATCAATGTCTAGTTCCTCAATTTAACTCTTTTAATTAACGGGGAAATGTGTACTTCTGTAAAGCACTCAGCCTGCATACCACTGCACAAGGCTTTTTCCTCCGTGTTTCCTTTTTAGTACAAAGCCTTTGTTCCTTTGTACTCAAGTTAATAACAGCGATCATAACACTGGAGTCATCTTGTGATAACTCATAAATAACCGTTTTCACTAAAACAAAGCTGCTAGGCAAAGCCACCCAAGCAGGCAGCACAGCTGTGTCACTGACCCGCTCTGATAGCGAGCTCTGATTCACAGGTTGGCAGAGAGCTTTGTGACAGAGGGGCACTGGCAGCTTAACCCAAACACTTCTGCTGCCCAGATAACAAAAACCGCCTCATCAAAGTCAATGACAGCAGCCACAGTATACACAGAATTGTGATCCCTCCTTGCTGAATTTTTGTAGCAAATATTTCCCCTGTCAAAGCCTCTCCTTGGTTCTTGGATAGTAAAACAGCATGCCTTAGAAGTGGTAAAAAAAAAAGAGACACGATGAGCATAAACACTGTGTTCCAGACCTCCAAATCAGGTGTCACTCCAGATGAAATATAGAGCCACTCGCAGCGAAGTGGAAGGACTTCTCCCAGCAAGGCTGAGCAGGGTCAGGCAGCCGAGGAGCCAGGAATGCCACGTCCTCCTGTGGGGCTGTGGGATGACTGTATGGCAAACACAGCCCTGGACGGCCCTTCTATGGGAAAAGGGGGAAATGAAAGTCAGGAGGCAGTGCTGAGATGCTGCGTGTTGGCCCAGTCAACAAGGTAATTCAGGTGCTGTCAGGACACAATATCACCTCTAAAGAAATGGTGATCTGGTTATCAAGGTATTGTTTGGGGTATTGGGTTCCTCAGGTGGCCTATTTCACAAGAATGATGAAGAAATGAACCATTTCTAAGCCACATATTTTTATATTTTCTTTATTGCTGGTGATTTTGAGCTAGGTTATATGCATCAAGCTTAATCACTGAGCATTTAAAAACATGCTTTATAATGCATTTAGGCTCAATAAAGTGTTATTACATGCCAAGATGCTATGGACCACCTTCACCTCAGTGTTCTGATTCATTAAACAACCACACTTGTGTGGTGCCATCCCTCAGTGATAGGGCATCTGTCACGTCCATCGGTCCTTTGCAGCATCTCTGAGGAAGGCAGCAAAGCTTTGCAGAATAAAACCTATCCAATCAAAATCGTTGGAAAAGCTAAGAGCTAAGAGCTAAGGAGCAGAAAGAAGAACCATCAAGTTCACATCAGGCTTCTACAACAAGATTTGTTCTCTTAAATAACAGTTCTGTTTTTAAACTCTTGGACTTCATGTTTTTAGTTGTGAACTGAAGAGTGAATTAGTTACTGGGAATTGCCAAGCTGGTCTAACCACAAACTGCCTTTGAGCCTCATCAAACAAAATAAAAGGCTCTACTTTCATGTCCCCAAAATTCATTTGCTCTTTTATATGGAAAAGAGATTTTCTTTGAAAAGGTGCTTTCACAACTCGCTAAAAATTTTGAAATGGATGATCTTGTTCCAGAAATTCTCAGCATCCTATATTTCCTTCTTTTTTGGGGGACATATGATTTTTGCAAGTTTGGACAATGCTTTGGACAGGCAGCCAAGCAGCATCCCAATTAACCAAAGAGCTAAAAACATCCATGAGCTATTCTTTGCTGGTTGCTACAAGTGAAGGCAGCTGCAGTGCGGAAGAAGGTTAATTACAACTGAAGAAAGACAACTGTGGGACCTGGTCCTGCCTATATAAACCCTCAGCATTCCTCTGGGCCAAATCCTAAAATCCTTTTACACAGTATTTTATTTGCTCACGCTTCCTTTATCTTCCAGCTTGAATTCAACGCATACAACATAACGGCTGCCGAGGTGGAGTTATGGGATGTGCTGGGAAAGGAGCTCCGAGCTAGCAGCAATTTGCATGTTTAATTAACTCTATAATCAGGACACTTGGGCAAGACTTTTTCCAAGGAAACATTCTTCACCTGGAAGTGTGCCATTGTCAGAAAGAGAAACTGTCTGTAGAAACACACACACTTCTCAAGGCAGGAATGGAGGCTCGGCCCTAAGAGAGTGAAAGGGCCCTCCTCCCTTCCCCCCAAAATTCACAGCCGAAGCTTAGGTGAAGGCATTCTTATTACAGCTAAGACAACAGCAGATTAAATAGGATGAACCGATCGGCTATACTTCTTGTAAAGTTATCCCCAGAGATGAATGTACAATGTTGTTATGGAGGCTGCAGTGGTGTCTGCAGCGTAACTAAGGCTGACAGACTGCTTGCATGTGGGTGGCTGTCTTCTTTCCAGCTGTGACCAGCTGAATTATATCACCTGTCCCACTTGATATATTAGGATATGCCCAAACTCAAGATGCATGTTGCTGCAATAGGGAAATTAATGTCCACCACTGGAGGCAATTAATAATGATTAGGAGAAAAACAGCAGGGTTAAATCTGTGCATTTAACAAAGTGTTCATACAGCTTTTTTTATACTTTACTTCAGCCACTGGGTTCTCTCAAATTTCTACTCTTTTTTTTCTGGGGGGGGGGAGGCAGAGGCAGGACATCCTTATCTTAATGTGGAAACTTAGCTAAAATGTCAAAGTTATTTCAGTGAGACATGTTTATTCATTACTTAATTTCAGCTCTGGCATGTGGAAGAAAGCATCAAACATGCCTGGGTGAAGGATTTTAGAGAGGAAAATGTTAACATTCACTTGTGTCCGTTTTCATTCAGAACAGCACAGCTCGACATATTCATGTTTGAAGTCGCCAGCATCTCTTTGATTTCTGGGCTCTTCAGCTAGTGTACTAAAACGTGGCAGCAAATTGGCACATGGAAAATTTGCAGTGCTCAGTTTAGTGCAACTCCTTAATTACCATAGAAAATGGTGAGTGATGGCTTATTAATTTCTCCTTTGTGGCCAAAATGTGATTTCAGATACGAATTCTGGGCATGTAATCGGAATAGGATGCTCTTGCATATTTTATATCTCCGGATATAGGAAGCTTTGTGGTGTGCAGCACTTCATGAATCTCTGCAACAAAACACGAAGCCTGTATTGCCAAATGCAGGCGTTCCAAACTCAATGATAGATGTTTCTAAAATTGCAAGAAATCACTTTCATGTAGTGATTTCATGACAATTCATAACATTCAATAACAATGGGATTCCTTAATATGCCTGAGATTTAGAGCAGACATATACACTCAGATCTTTTATCTCTTTGGTTTTTTTATTGCCTTTTTTCACATTTTCACACCTTTCTTTGAAACTACAAAGACAGAAGTCTAGAAGGAAAGCTGCAAACTAAAACTCCAAGCCTTGAAAAAGAACATGCTAATCATGATAAGCTAGGAAGAGTCTGCAATGGGATGCATGATGGCAGGAAAATTAGTTTCTTACTCTCAAGTTCCACCTCAAGTCAACTTTCAGGATCAGGCAAGAATTTCCATTAAAACTGAGGGATGAGTATCATAGATTTCACCAACCCAATAGCCATTCTCTCTTGGTAGTCAGGATGGGGATGGGGATGACGATGGGGAAACACACACAGAAATGCTCATAACCATATATTTTCCTTATTAAGTATATCTTTCCAAACTTCTTATGTGATAAAAAGTGTTCTGGGACTACTGCTCCATTGTCATGCTTGTGGAATATGGTAAGGTCATTTGCAAAATGTTGAGAAGTTTGTCTTAATCCATGTGTTTAATACTCTTTTTCTTCTACTTCAAGCTCAGTACAAATATAATGCAGAAGCACTCCTCAGAATAAATGAAGACATTGCAAGTTCAGTACTGGTGTGCAGCATAAGTCCTGCAAGTTCATCAGATGCACACTGCCCAATTTATTTTCTGCATATGAATGACAATACAGAAATACTTTTCATAGCATCACAGCATGGCTTGGGTTTGGAAGGGACATTAAAGACTACCCAGTTCCAATCCTTTGCTGTGGGCAGGGCTGCCACCCACCAGCTCAGGCTGCCCAGGGCCCCATCCAACCTGGCCTTGAGCACCTTCAGGGATGGGGTATCCACAGCTTCTCTGGGCAGCTGTGCCAGTGACTCACCACCTGAGTAAAAAAATTTCTCATAACCTCTAATCTAAATCTCCCCTCTTTTAGTTTAAAATCATTTGCCCTTGTTCTATCACCATTAGACTGTGTAAATAGTCGATCTCCCTCCTGTTTATAAGCTCCCTAGTGCTAATAATTGATAAGGAGCAGCATGTTTGCTCATCTGGAAGTATGAGAAATGTCTTTGACTAGAGCTGAAGTGGAATGCTTTTCAACTGAAATCTAAGGGTTGGAAGGAATGTTATTTATTACTGTGAGACATCTGATTTTTTGGGAAGTTTTGCATGCTTATCTTGTTTTCACTGGATCTGCACAGGTTATTTAACTTAGATTCATTTCTGAATACAGAATTGTCAGAATTCCTTCACTTGCTGAGGAAAAATGTACTTCTTTGGTGTTTATGACAATGGATCCATACAAAAGGTACTTCACTGAAAATAATAAAGTAGTCAAGAAGTAGAGAATTACTTAAAACATTTCAATTTCTGGAACAATAATACAGGAGTTGAAGCAAAAATAGAAAATAATATGAACAGGTAATGCAGAATGAGCTAGGCAGAGACAAGAGATTCGCTCAGCGTATGTGGCATCACTCTCATCAACTTGGCCTGAACAGAGTATTTGCTATTAGATACAGAATCCTGCATAAAACATGGTGGTAACGATTGGTCTGAATGGACTCTTTCTTGTGAAAAGAGAAAGGTATTGGCAAGACAAATGGGGCCATAAGCGTTATTTCAAGACTGAGAACAGAGATACTAAGCAAGTCATTGCCTGTCCTTTGAGAGAAAGGGTTGTCATAAGGGTTTCCACATTCAAATTGTTGACTGCCCAAAAAAGAAATGATCATTGATGACTATAACAATACTAATTGAAGAACATATATATTCTGTATAGAAGAAAGTGACAGAAAGTGACAGAAAGGCAGACAGAAACTGGTGACAGAAAGGCAAAAAATCATGAAAAAATACACCTTTCAACTGTATGAATAGAAATCTTGGATTGCTTCAAGTATCCTACCTAAATATCTGTAAATCTTGGCTTCCTTGCTGGCAAGGCAAAACTACTGGGATAAGTTGTGTAAATCTTAATGTGGATCCAAGATCATAATGATTAATAATAATAATTAAAATAATAATGAATTTAACTCTACCTCAGGCCAATTGGTCTCAGGGAAGACCTGGCTTTTGTGACAGCTGTCATCACAAATCCATGGGTTACCTGCTTTGTCCCAAGAACTGCATTCTTCATTTGCTGAATTAGCCTTCAGCGTACAAATGAGAGCACAGGCAGGTAGCTTTTCTATCTGAAAGTTAATTTTCTCTGCTATTATTATTTTGACTTAGTTGACTTACAGCAATTATTTATGCAGACCTATCTCTCTAACCTAATCAGTTTCAACACATTTTTTTCTCCAGAAATCAACCTTGGGTGGCAGGAGAAAAGCTATTATTTCAGATGCTGCTTTATTGGATGACAATAACAAGCGTATAGGGAGTAATTGCTCAATCCTGTTGTTGGTTTTTTAAGATATGAGCTATAGCAGGCTGAGTTGGACCAAGGAAAGGAGCAGACATCTGTTCACAGGTCCTCGGGCTACGTTTTCTTGATCTTCCCTCATCACAATGCCTTGATTTAAGAACAAGGAGTGCTGTGTGCAGCTGGAGAGTGAAAATGCTGATATTTTTCTCTTTGTCCATTGATCTGAGCACTGCCCTACATGGATCTGAAGGGTTTCAGTGTGTCTCACAAATCCCAGTGAAATTGACTCTCATTTATCCTGTTATTTGGCTATTTATTGTTGCCCTTTTCTTCCCTGTGGGCCTAGATGTGACACACGGATTCATGCTAGCATTTTCAAACACTGCCTCTGCAGCTGGGCTAATAGCAAGATGGTCAACTAAGAAGCCTGCTTTAGGAAGATTTTTTTTATATTCTAAAAATAAAATTTGCCAGATGTTTATTTAGAAAGCTGGTAGAGCAGACTGAGAGTAATTCCCATTTCTGCAAGTGGAAATTGGAATTCACTATTACTGGGCATTAAATGTTCGGATGCTTTTCTGAGGTCCTTAAATCTATTTCATTTCCATGTTGACAGAGATATTAGACAGCTGTTGGAAAATCTGTCTTTTCTTTCAGTGCTGCAGCAAGAAAACTTTTCGTTTAACTACTGGGGGTCAATAAAGGCCTTTAATGTACTAATCAGTGCTAAGTGAAGTGAAGGAAAGTATAAGAAAGAGTCCTTTCACTTCAATTTTGTGCGAAGCATTGGCTCTTTCAGCTTACTGCTGTCACTGCTGGCTGTATTTGTGACAGACAGGAGGGCTGAAGCGTGTTTCTGAACGGTGACTCCAAGGACTGGATGTGGGATCAGCAAAAGGTTCTGCTTTCTGCACGCTTTTGGGGTGGAGCAGGAGATTGTCCCCGCACTGCCCACAGGTGGGTAGGGACAACTAGACCCTCCGTGCAGGATCTGTGACAAGCCACTCTTTGGGGGTTCAAAGGGGTGGCATGCTTTTTTTGTGGTGTTTCTGCAGACACTGCCTTGTGCCCATCTCCTCTCTTGCTTGCAATCAAACGACATCACTATGGAAACTGCTTGCATGGAGGAATAACATTAGGGGAGGCAGTCTGTATTGTTAGCTCTCCTTAATGCAATATGTGTCTTAGTCTTTTCTCCCAAAAGTGGAATTAGTGTCTGGTTTTGCTCTTTATGGGAGCTCTCTTATCCCAGCTGTTCTGCTTCCCCACCTCCCCAGGCCATTCTTTCTTGACACCTGATTTTTCTTTCTCCTCACTCTGCTCTTTGGTTGCTCACATCCTTGCTCCCTGGGCATCTGACACTGCCAGCTCAGCTCTCCCCAGCTGCTCCCTTTCCTCTCCTGCTCGCAAGCTGTGCTGACATGATCCAGGCACACTGATGCCACTGCCCTTAACAAAAACAGCTCTTTCCTTTTTCTTCTTCGTATGGCACAGAAGGAGGCCCAAGCGGGGCACTGCAGTGATGTCCTCCACCTTCTTCCCAGCTGCTTCATCAAAATTTCAATCTTCTGAAGAATATACAGTGTCCAGGTAGCTGACAGCATGGCTGCTCAGGAAAAAGACCTAGATATTCCAGCTCCAATGTGAGCTTTCAGTAGGCTGTTCAATGTAGAGTTGCGCATTCAGTTGCCCTCTTCAGATGAGAGAAATCTGAGAGAGTATATTATCATCCCTTTCACAGCTGAAAAACTTTGTACTGGTGGTGACTCCTGAGGATGACAGAGCTCACTTGTTTCTCTTCCAACTTTGGCCTTTACTGGTGCCGTGCCATAGCTTCAAGTCCTTGGTTAGCTATCTGCAAAGCATCTATAGCATCCATTCCATAAAAGAGCACCAAGAGGCTGTGCAGTTCCAATCTCCATGGAGGCAGGACTATAGAATTTCATGCATTCACATTTTGAACAGAGCTTATAGGGATGTTTTATAATAATTGTCCAAGTGGATGCTTGGTCCTCAAAGTCAGTAATCTAACATCGTGCAAGAAGTAAAAAATGTTTTCTGCTGGTGTAGGCAGTGAACACACCAGCACTCTGACATGAATGTAAATACTTTGCAGTTGTTTGCTATTCAAAATTTTTAAATCAATTTTCCAATAACTTTAAATACTTGGATAAAATCTTGTAATAGGTTAGGTAATCATTTTAGCTTTTATACCATTATGTGAATTCAGGCACATAGTTATGCTAAAATCTTTCCCACTTGCATACCTCTTACACAGATTACAAAAGGAGTGCGTTATAGGCAATAAAACCCAGAGGGATGTGGGGGGTTGACAATTGTCTGCTATGCCATTAAGCACAGAGACGGTGATGCTGGCCATTGCTTAGGAAAGGAAAAACAACAAGTTTACGGTTCCTCATTTCCCATGGCAAACAGATTGCTTATTTTAATTTTGAAAATAAAACGATGGAGGCGATGTGGGTCTGTAAATAAGAGTGTGCATCTCAATTTTCTGCAAATGCTTAAGTGGTTTACATCTGTTTCCTCCCAGTTGTATTTCTCAAACATGAATTTCCATTTTAAAAAGAGTCATAAAATCACTACTGTTTCTCTGTGGATCTATTAGCAATAAAATAGCCTACAGAGGTTTGCACAGCCATGGAAAATGTACAGTGATAATAGGCTGTCCTGCTGTTACATGGCTTATGCAAACTTTACATTTATCACTGCAGAACCATCTATCCGCAGGGTTGGAAGACAGCAAACAACTGAATAAAAAAGACCAAAAGAAGGAAGATGATACAGAAAGCTCTATATACACATCATTAATCAGACATGATGAATTTTCAAACTTGAATATATGTTTTCTCAGAGCCAACCAAGGGAAAAAAAACACTGGTCACAATCTGAAATGCAAAGCTTTACATAAAATTAACCTTCTTTTCACTGGTTTTGCACTAAGAGATGGAGAAATAAAGAGAAAGACAGAGGGAGAAAACTTATTTTTCTATCTGTCTGTTAGCTTTCATTTATGGCACTCTTGCTGTCCAAACACTAACATCTCATGGAAAAAAAATTGTGGGCTGTCTGATACAGGAACCACTCAGTAAGCAGTGAAAGTCAAAGTGTCAGGAGTGTGAAAAGGCAGGAGCCTTATCTAGACCCAGGAGGATCTCTAAGCTGTGATGACCCATCCACCAGAATCAAACACACCATTTTTCATAGCCAGCCACAAAGCCAGTGCTGTCCTAATTTGGCATCTCCAGCCAGGCAGGGATTTACAGACTGCTCAGCCTGAGCAGGAGAGGGCCCCAGGTCGACTAAGCCCTAGAGAAAGCTGCAAGTGGCAAGCGTAGGATTATAGCTGGAGATCTCCAGAGATTTGCCACCACAGAAGATTCAGACTGTTCAATTTCTGCGTGGCCCAGGGTGGGCTGGAAGGTTCTCTGAGGCAGCTGGTGCCCACTAGCATCCTGATCACATTGTCTGTTGGACAACTATGCCTCCTGCCTGTGGTCACCAAAGAGAATGGCTGGAGAACCATCAGTCCTGCTCTTGGCCACACTGGGACTGCTTAGCGTCTTCTAGAGGAATGATGGGCTGTGGCTCCTACAGAAGAAGGACATAGAGATGAATCTCTCACAAGAAAGCCCCATGAGGTTGCTTCTTGTTTGCCTCACTCTAACACAAATATTTATCAGGATGAAAGCAACTGGCTGCCCTAATATAAAAGGGAAGAAAGTGGCTTCTGAAGGGTTAGTAAGATTGGTAAGAAATAAAGCTTTTCCCCATTTGGATAGATTCCTGCCATTATTTGGGCTGCTGGCTTCAGAAACTCAGATAAGCACCCAGAACAAACACACATCAATCTGGTTGCTTAAACAGTAAAAAAGTGAATAAAGAGAAATGATTCTTCACAGGAAACACAAGACATATATGAAAGAGCAGTGACTTCTTGTACATGACTTTGGAGTCAAAAGCCAATTGTCAGAAGCTTATTTTCAAAGGTCTGCATGCTAGCTTCTCTTTTGCATAAATGCATCATCATTATCTCTCATCAGAGATCTAGAGAGAGACATGACAGCAGCCTCTATTGCTTGTAAATGACACACTGGAAACACAGGACAGTGTTGATGGACTCAGTTTCATAAAAGTAGCTCTGTGGATTAGTTTGGTTCTATGAGGCCATCTCAGTGCAAATGTATTTTCAATATGTATGAATGTGTACATAGTTGGAAAATTTTGCTTTGTGTCCACAAGTTTGGCTGCTGACTGTTTTAGGAGAGATGCATAAGTCTCGGAGGTGATGAAGATTTCAAGATCAGGAAAACAGCTTCAAACAACTCCATCATGCTGGAAGAAGCTACTTTCCTCTGTCCTCTCAGATGATAATTTTGCATTTTTATGTGCCTTTAGGTGTCTTGAAGGTTTTTTTCTTCATCTAGCTCTTCTGATGGGGCCAAAATGCAATGAGACAGCTTCATTATTTCAGAGAATAACTATTACCCAATGACTTTTAAAGGTAGAGTTATTGATTGCTGCAGTTCAGCATGAAGACTGACCATCACCCCTTTAGCGCCACATAAATCCTTTGCTTTCCTTCAACACTGAGACTCACATACCAGAGCTTACATCTGCCAGTGATCCACGACTAACCCTGGCTTTACAGAATGGAAGGACTGCTAGTCTGCAAGTCATGCAATCCAGAGCATTTCTCACATTCCCAGGAAATATGAGGAATCACTTTCCTGAAGGAACATTCCAGGATGCAAGTGAAACCATGGCCACATTATGGCCCAAGCCATGAAGGCAGGATTGCAGGTCCTGTTTTTCACCAGGTGAGCAGATTCCATGAAAATTGCATAAAATCATTTCTCTTCTTGTCACTTCGAAGCACAAGGATACCTTTCTTGTTTCAGAACGCCAGGTAGCTTTAGCTCTGTATTGACCAGGTAAACATAACAGTGCTGATGTATTGAAGGGCTATGAAGCATGCCCATACAAAAGTGGTGGAGGTTCTGATAGTAGTACTTGCTGGAGAAGACTTTCCCATGTATGACTGGGAAGATTTTTTGCTCTGGTAAAGAAAAACGTCTAAAAGATTTAACCCTTGAAATTACAGTATGAGAACTCTTCTTAAGATCAGACACCAAAAAAAATTATTCTGAAAGACCTAAATAGAAAAGCAGGGACAGACATCCTAAGAGAAAATGATAGCATGACATTCATAAAAAAAATATTAACAAGTGTATGGGATGATGGTGTTACTCAGTATCTGGTGATTTCCCATCTCAAACAAGTGGCAATAAGCAAGTGCTTAGCAAACATCCAGGGAACACAAGACTGCTTTTTGGGTGAAAAAGCAGGGTTATGATCTTGAGCAACAGGATTTTTATTACAAATTGCCTTTTCATACTTGATTGTTATTAAGACTGCCATAACATTGCATTAGAGATGTTAATACAATTGTTATGGTTAAATTCCAACTCAACTTTAAGTAATAAACATGTTCCTGTCTAAAATATCCCTTCAGTTTCAGTTGGGTGAATGCCTTCACTCAAGCTTTTCTGTGCACATGGAAGGACTGCTCAGTTCAGCCCTGAGATGGCCACAGTTAAGAGGTGTTTCACAACTTGCTGGAGTCTGCTGGTCTCAGTGGAATGCATGAACATCTTGGGAGAACTTCTACTGGTGAGGGCTGCCTATGAGCCCACAGGTGCCAAGGCACAGTTGGAATCTGCAGGCACTCCTGAGTGCAGATGGCTGAGAAAAAAGACCGACTTGAGCTACTGAGGTAAGTCCAGCCGTGGGGACAGTTCTCCTCCACCATGGGGTGAGAGGGAACTGGTGGGTGTCCATGGAGAGCCACCACCTAGAGAAAGAGAAAGAGGACAAATGCCAAGTGACCTGCCAATGAAATCACATCATTTCTAAAGAATCATTCCTCATTTCTCTGGCTTTCTAAGGTCATGTCATGGAAAATTTTGTGAAGCCTCCTGAAGAGAGGAAAATCCTGGGTAAAACACCTTAAGGGTCATTCAAAGCAGTGAAAATATCTTACTGCTACTCAACCTCATTAAAAAAGCAAAACTCACTGAGCTTCTGCAACTCCCACTGGCAGCAGCTCCATAACATCATCACTGATATGAACCTTAGGACAATGCTCTCCCTGCTGACGGCACTCCATAAATAAAACTTCTACTCGTTACTAAAACCTGACAAAACTTAGAGAAGAGGAATGTCATGTGCCAGAATATAATGATATCACCCATCGGAAAGCAAATGCTCCTACTTTTTTTCTTCATATTGCAGATGATATTGAAAAGACCCAGTATATGCTATCAGTAAGGTTACATATAATTTAATTTTTTTTTCTCCAGGAATCTTCCTACTTTCTAGAGTTACTGAATGCCATAGAGGAAAGGAACAAGTTTAAAAAACAATTAGTAGGACATGTGGTGCTCATTCTTGGCTGAAGCTGCACATTCTCATCTGCCTGAAAATACTCAGCAGTCGTTCATGAAAAATGTTTTTAAACTAATGAGCTATATTTGCATTCCCCTTAGAATGGATTCAGAATTTTTCATCTACAGTGCACCATGAAAAATGGATGTGTTTTTCACAGAGGTAATTTGAACATAAACCACCGCATCAATGGAAGACAACCTTTGCAGAAACTTTTTAACTTAGCACATTCCATTTGTTTTCACTGGGGAAGGTCAAACTTGTGTGAGAGATGTAAATTTCATGCACAAACCTAGATGCTGATGAGATTTGTTTTTGCAGATAATCTGCAGCAGAGAAATTTTTCATAATGTCACTGCAAAATAAATTAAAATGTTCATCTTCATATGGCTGGTTCCATTGCATTAAAATAAATGTTGCAAGCTCATTTAATTAGTATAGTTAGGAATGTCTCTTCCCTGCTTCACTGACTCTCCAAATCACAAGTTAATTTGTCAAAATCAGACCATTGTTTTTCCTTCATTCTTCATTACTGAAAAGACAGCCCCATTTAAATAAATGTTTATGCTACAGAGAGCAGAGCGGTGAACAACCCCAAATATTTTTCTAAGGCGATGTTAGAAAAGTTTTGAGTGCAAAGAGCTTTTGTGTGTGTGTGTGTGTGCCTGTGTGTGTGCCTGTGTGTATTGTTATTGGATATTTGACTAGCTGGAAAGGTACAAAATTGAGCAGTCTGCTGTAACTGATGATGTTGCGCACGCCATCTCTCATGCCAGCGGCTACATGCACTTGGAAGCAGTTTTCTTCTATGTTTTCAAAGACAAATGATGACAAAAGATACAACCTCTATAAATTACCCTAATCAAATCATTCTCTTCAAGAACTCTTGGTTAATCAATTAGTCAGTGTTCACAGTTCTTATGAATATCACTTCAAAGCTTCCCATACTGTTGCTCTCTTCCAACAGCAAATATTTATAGCATTTTATTAAAAATAAATAAATGAAAACAACTGCACATACAGCAAATAGAGAACTTCTGCAACCATACTGAGACCATTAATACAAAGCAAACATTTTAGATTTACAAATATCACTGATGTAGCAGTTACTTGAATTTCTTTTTTTATTAATTGACTCAGTTATTACTTATACCAGGGTAATTTCAGAGAGCATGATCACAAATAGATGGAGAAGACCACTAGAACATCAGCTGAGCCCCATACTAATGCATTTTTACACTCTATGAGGCAGATTCTCCTTCTGGGGCTTATACTGCAGGACTGTTCTCCAGCCTTCCGGAAAAGTCTTTTGACCTTAACAGGGAAAGCAGCTACAGCTCACTGCTATCTTCCTTCTAACTGAGAAGATTCAGAACAAACCAGTTAGAAGATTCCTGTGATTTTTCTTATCAAATGGAAGATTTGGAGTTTGGTTGTGTTTGTGTTGGTTTTTTGTTGTTGTTGTTGTTGTTTGATTGTTTTTCGGGGGGGGGGGGGGGGGGAGACTTTTTTCTGCTTATCTCTCTTCCCCTTATTGCTTTCTGTGAGTTGTCTGGAAGAGGGCAAGCTGGAGCACTTAAGAGAGACTTTGCTCTTTGGCATAGTGGTATTTTAAAATGATATTCAAAATAAGTACCTAACATGAATCTTATGATACTATGAGTGAGAACCAACCCTATTTTCTTCTAAAGAGTTTCAAGATGAACCTTGTTTCGTTAATAAATTATGTCATTATCGGAGAAGTTTAATTGCAGTGATACTTCATGAATTCACAGTAAAAGCATGCTATATATTAATGGTTGGCATACTGACTACCAGACATGGGAACTCTCATGAAATGTGGAAAATAGACACACACGGTTGTTAGGAAAATCCCTCCATGTCCACCAGAGGAGCTGAAGAGAAGGTGAGATGAGGAGAGGCATCTTTACCAAGATCTCACTCTTATAAAAATTCTTAATACAATCCAATATAAATTTATCATTTTCACAGATGCTGGTCCATAGAATCATACTTTCCTCATGACTTTGCTGGCCCCCTGGACCTAGCTACAGATCAGGGAGAGGTGGGAAGGTTTATTTCCAGGATTTATAAGGTTTTGCTGAGCTACCAGCCTTGCTCGTCATCATCTAAAGCTGCCTGTGCCTTGAGACCAATGGTAGCATTTCTGGGGAAAGAATTTCTCACACTCTTTCCCCTTTTTCAAGTCACAACCAGAGATCTTGGTCTTTGAACACTTTCAATGTGGAGAAATCAACACTGGAGTATGTAGTCACGTATTGACATTCTCAAAAAGTGTCTCAAGAGAACATCTGTGGGGCAAATGGCACAGAAAGACAATGAACAGATGTGACAACCTACTTTTGTCAGTCTCTATTCACATATGCTAACAGAGATGCTGCAGAATTCACCAAACCCACATCTTCGCCATCACACATCATGTCAAAAGCTGCTGCTCTCACTCTTCTACCTATTTTCATGAAGGCAAACTCAGAAGACAGTGCCATTAGCTTCCTTTCTATTCATTACCTGAGAGCAATCTACTTTCATCTGTGGGAAGCGTTGCTTTCTACCAAGATAAAGGCAAGGCTGCACATAAGCATCTAAGTAAACTGCTCCGCCAAGGAAATGTGAGTTAAGCTGCCAGTAATAAATACATTTATTGGGTAGACAGTAAAAAGTACTGAAGAGTTTAAAATAAATTCTGAGTTATTTAAACTTAATTTATGACCAGGAAAATAAACCTTCTCTTCTACCATTATTGTTTTTTATCTGGGCCATCAAATGTCACACCCTACTGATTCTGGATGTAAGGTCACTGGAAACAACATATCAGTGGTGTCAGCAATACAAATCAAGTGAAATTCCCCTAAAAATAAAAATGTCAGGAGTAAAATAATAGGCAATAGTTATTTCATGGTATGAAAGACTTGTAATATATCAAGAGTTCACCTTTTCCTATCTTTATCATACATCACTTCGAACATTAAGTACATCTACATTTCATATATTTTAAATATAGACATTGTATCTAGCTAAAACAATAATATGAAATAAAAGTACACTGAAATGATCGCATGAGTTTGGATTGATTTTTTTGAACTAAAATTTATATCAGATGACGAAGCAATAGCCATGTGTATAAAACACAGCATCAGTGGTGCACCAGCTTTCCTAGCTGTTGCTTTTTAAGAACCTCTTTCTGTGTTAATAGAATACGAGAATATAAAGTAGATCCCTTCCCTCTGGGTCACCCTTCATGAAGACAGGACAGCACAAACCACGTGTTGCAGGAGGCAGCAACAAATGCTGCTAGGATGGCACCAAGCAGCACATGTTGTGGAACTCCTTTGAAGTTCCTGTGTAGATGAACACATCTGCTTCTGCTGAATTGTCTTTAGTACAGACAGGGATTTCCTCGGGCTGTTTGTGACTTATTAAATGTCTTTCAGATAGCAGGTTACTAATTTGGCTGGTATCACCATGCTGATTTATAACTAAACATGCTGAATGTCACACTGTACTGTGTGTGAGGCTCGTGCTAAGAATACCCATGGCCTATCGTTTGCCTGATAGTGTGTGCCACTCCCATTGCACCAGGGAAGAAGAAGAAAGGTGCAGGATGTGCTCAGGCTGCCACAAAACAGCCACAGAGTTTCAGCTCTCTGTTGCATTAGTCTGACAAGGACAGGATGTAGTGTTGCCATGGACAGCTCTATCTTTGAGATGGCTTTTCAGACAGCATTCATAGCTTTTTTTTTCCTCCCATGTACCTTTCAGTGGCATTTGTACAGGTGTAAGTACTGCTCACACATTACTGTGTGAGGAGTGCTAAGAGGAGGGCTGAGATGACATCCAGGATGGGAAGGAAAGGGGACAAGGAGGTCAGGCAGTCAGGCCCAGTAGGCTTTGATGGTAACTTCCAACCAAAATTTTCTATTCTATTCTATTCTATTCTATTCTATTCTATTCTATTCTATTCTATTCTATTCTATTCTATTCTATTCTACTCTACTCTACTCTACTCTACTCTACTCTACTCTACTCTACTCTACTCTATTTTATTCCAGAGTTGCCCCAGCCCTTGCCTTATACACGAGCATAGAAACATGTCGGCCACTTTGATGTTGAGGGTGCCCAGTGCTATAATACCACATGTTGGTGGTAGAGCATTGGGTGAAGACTCAGATAAGTGAAACTTGTCAGATTAAAGGTCAGTCCTACCAGCCATCTCCTGTGCATGGTCTTCTGGCAGGGCTGATACATTATGGCATCATGTGGAGTACCAGCTGAAAGGCATGTCACCTGGAAGCATCAGGAGAGGGAGATGCAGCTAGGAAGGCAGCAGAGATATCAGAAGGCACAGGTGACAGATTGTTTCTCTTTCAAAAGAAGCCTATGCAACAGATCCTGTAATGTTTCTTAGGGAGTGCAGAAGCACTTCGGCAATATGGGGGTTGCCATTCTGACCATGTCTTGTGGCACCCATCACCACAGACATGTGACTCCTGGGTGGCAGCTCTCCTGTTCCCTCAAGCAGTTTTTTCTTTGTATTGGTTCAGCATTTTTCTCAGACAGAAGGACCTGGGTCTCGTGACAGGAACTCATTTTAGCTTGGACCTGTAAGGTGTATTCCCCAAAGCACACCTTAAATAAAAAGAAAACCTGGAAATGCATTTTCCTGTTTTATTATTTACACTATGGAAGAATCAAGATACTAAATTTGGTGAATTGTGTGTATGGCCCTTTTCATCCCTTGTAATACTGCCAAAACATTGTCCTAGGCATGGAAAAGATGAAATATTTCTGATGAGCACAGTTTTATCATGTCGGGAACTCCACTATTTCTCGGGATGATGGACTTCTCTGTTTCTGATTCTGATTCTGATTCTCCCTCTCCTGCATTAACCTGCTGTGATCTCATCAGAAAAGCTGATCCACAAAGCTGAGGTTAGAGAGAATGTTACTTAACCTAATAACTGGTCTGACAAGTTTTTAAATGTCTTTTAATATTTTCTCCTTGGTTGTGTTCTCATTCACACTGTGCTGATAGCAGCTGAGTAGCAGTAGGCACAGACACGGCCGTGAAGTCTGTGCTTTCCTTCCCTGTGGTATACAAACGTATTTAAACTCCAGAGCAACCTGTGAAGCAGTCTGATTTACTCTGCCTGACCTGCAAGCACAACCTTTCTTCATGCTTTTGTCTGTGAGACATTTGAAAATCTATTTATGGCACTTCCGTGCCGCGGGAAGAAATTCTGGATTTATCAGCGAAGGGTTCAAGAACACAGACAGACAGACAAGATCCATGGGGCTGCACAAACATACATCAGCCTTGACCCACAGAAACCACTGCTGGGATCATTGTGTGATGCAAACCCAGCACCTCTTTCCTGGGTAAACTGAGATGCCTAAAGTGACTCCACTTGGTAACTCTGTCAGCAATCTGATCACAGTGATTAATGGTCATTCTGGTCAACGCAGGATTTAATTCAGGGTCACAGGGAAAAAAAAAAAAAAGATAAAAGGTCACCTTCGCAACCAGCCTCTATTTATCTACGGATTTTTGTTATGAAAGGAACTCATCTGACAGGGTTTCCATAAGCAAGATGTTAATTATTTATACATTTGATAGAAAATGAGTTCATACACAGATTAAGATTGAGCCCAAATTGCTGGCATGGGGCACGGAGATGTAGTCTGATGATGAGCATCATTTAGATCGACAGGGCTGAGCCCAGGGAAACGTGTGGGTTTAAGTACATACTGAGACTGGTGTTACACACAGCCAGATCAACTTACAGCAAACGTAAATTGAAGTCCAAAAATAAATCTTGTCTCAAAGAAAATATTAGCTTTTGTGGCACATTTATTGGCACGTCTGTCTGCAGGAAGGCAGCCCGCTGTCATTCATTTTCAGATTCAAAGTGGCAGAAATTTGAAACGAATAATGATACAGCAGTTTTTATTCAGTCTCTGGAAGTTTGAGGGGAACATTGTCAGCCTTTAGGCACTGAATTTCAGTCAGAAGTAATTTCCAATATTGCTTCATCCTATTACTTGTAAATTCAATACAATTAGAGGCATATTCAGTTCATTACCAAGTTGAGTTCTTGCCCAGTTTTTTCAGTCTGTTGCTTTTTCAAAACACTTTATTAAAAACTTGTGTGGCTGTCACATATTTTAAAGGCAAATAGTATCTCACAACAAATCATTTATTAAGATAATGCAGCCACACTATGCAGAAAAACAACAACATAACCTCAGCAGAAGTAGGTGGAGAGTTAGAAATAACCTCTGCTTGGGGGCATGTATACTGAACTTACAGCTGAAGTATCTCTTAGCTGTATTTTCATTCAGGGAGCGATAGGACACCTGAGCAAAATGTGAAAATTATTTCACTACATCACTGCTGTTTTGTTCTTTCTGCTGCTTCATCAACCAGTTGTCAAAAATTGGGTAGCCATGAGCAAATGTTTCCATTCCTTATGATTTGGAAGGGACCCATAAGGATCATCGAGCCCAACTTCTTTAGTGATGGGCTACAGCAGCCCTCAGTCAGGCCCTGCTCAGTACAACATCCATAGATGCTGAGGGCAGTTTTTCCATGGGTTAGTGATAAAAGCAACGCTACATTAGCCACAGGATCCAGCTCTGCCTGTAAGCAGCATTAGGGGAATCTCACAGCCAGGCACCAGGGAGGGTCTCCGGAGCCGACAGTCTCACAAACAGTTTTATCTGTACTAAATGATTTTATAGTTATTATTTATTCGTTTCCTCCTTCTTACAGGCATCATCCTTTAGGAAGAAGTACCCACCTATCTGTCTATGCATGTGAGTTTTTTGCCCTTTTTGTTGTTTGTGTGTTTTGTCCTTCCCTCCCTTTTTATTTTCTCTTCCCCTTCTTTGTTTCACTGTGGCTGTTGTCACGTCTTAAATTTTCCTTCGCTGCATTTTTTCAATTCTCGTTTTAGTTCTTCTCCCACTCCTAGCTTCAGTCCTGTCCCTATTTCTTCTCATTAAAACATCAAAGTTGAGACAGAGACAGACAGACAGACAGAAACACCACGGGGCTTTTAACTGCTATCTCTGAAAGGCCTGTGGGAAGCTGAGCCCTAAGAGCTAACAATTAGGGCCACTGACAGATCGAGGAAAACAACACTAAATCAGTTCTATGTCTTTCAAAGTACTCTGTAGTCACAAGGGTCAGAAACTCCATGGATTAACTGTTAAAAAAAAAAAAAATGTTCTTAAAAGTGAGAGTACGTTGTTTAGAGCACATAAATGTGTAGGCAGGTTGAGCCCATGCCAGTGCCACCGTTCTGCTGAGATAGGAATGGCAAAATCCTACAATGACAGCACAAAGCCTGAAGTGGCCCAGGGTTTGCCAATACCCACAGCACAGAAGTCTGGGGCTCCTGTCACCCTCGGCGTGTCTCAGCCTGCAAGTCCATCAATCCAGGACATGGTACCAACCCAGACGTGTCCCTGAGAGGGCTGAAAGGCTGACAGGACAGTGCTGGCAGCATCTCTGCAAGAGTAGTTACTCCTTGGGTCTTTCAGAAGCCACAACAGACAGATAAATCAATCACAGTCTAACCGTGTCTGGCAGTGGACACATTTGTACCTCATGGGTGGAAGTGAATTGTCTTCTTGTTTGGTAATTCAGTTGTTTAGTCCCAAGATCAGTTTGCCAGTTTGAATCAGAGCAGATTTCTGTAACTCAGCACTGAATGTCAGAGCTTGAGTGAAACAAATGCTTCAGTCTTCTTTGAACTTCTGAGTATTCTGACCTTCAGAACTCGTACCATGAATTTTTCAATTAACTAGCTCATAATTAAATCAACTGATTAAATAAAGAAGTTTTAGTTGATAAAGTACCGTTATGCATTCAGATGGCACAGGAGTTTTAATTATATGTAGACTGTCCCTAGGAACAGCTCAAAAATGGGCTCCTTCCTCCTGCAAGGCTTCACGGGTCCCTCCTGCCCCACAGCCTCTTTGCTGCTACCACAGCCCACCCAAATGGGACAAGGCAGTCCCCGTGTCAAGGATTTGGGAAACTTTGTCCCTGCCCTTGGCCCTGCTGGGAATGTGCCCTCCAAAAGGAAACTATGACACCACCTCCACTATGGGGTGCTCCAAGATGGGCTGGGGTATGTTAAATTCTTCAACTCATGTCCCCATGTTCAAATGGAGCTCAATCTGTTTTGTCCTGGAGACTCAGTGCCCAGCACAAAGGCACACTCAAGCAACTGCTTTGGAGCAAGGCAGGGAGGGATTGCCACTGGGTATTTTTGTGTGGATGGCACTTGTGAGAAAAGAAAACTTGAGACAAAGGAAAAAATGGGCATTGCTCAAACAAGTACTGGGAGATGTGACATTAGCAAAAGTAAATTTCTGCCTGAAGCAAGTATGCAGCTGAAAAAGAAGATGCCCTCTCCTGTTAGTTGATTCAGCTTTTCAGCAAGAGTTTCTGGTTTCTGTGTAAGGTGATGGCTGGCCTGCAATATTGCAGAACCCATGAATTTCTCCCTCTGACAGAAGCAACTGCTGGAGCTCTCAGTCTTGGCTCACCATTGGTCCCAAACACCCGGGGACATCGGTTTAGATTCTAACACGTGACTATTGAAGGCATATAAAGATATAAAGCCCAGAGCAGTCTTGTCATCAGCTTAAGCAGAAAGAGCTTTTCATTGTATATGAACAACACCTGGCTTTGGATCACTACCAGACCGCATCAGGAAAAGCTGTTTGCCGTAGAAGTTTATCCTTTCCTTCCCTTAAAGGTGACCACCATGAGAAATACAACTACAGAAAACTATTTCTTGGAGAAACAAAGCACTTTTGGGGTTTTTCTAAAAGCTCTCAGGCCACTTCCTCAACACAAATCTTTCTTCCAAATGTAGGACCTGATACACAACATGAAGCGATACCTCCTGCTCCAAGTCTAAATTTAGACTCTTCAGAACTGAAACTATTCAAGAGGAAAAAAATGTATAACAATGGTCTTTATTTAATTTGACATATCCTACTTCAAGTACTTCCCTTGCAAAATCCTTTTGTGTTCTTCTAAGTAGGACAGTTTCTTTCTTTTGTATAATTCAAGTGTGGCATTAAGTGGGAGCTACCCTTTTAAAAACACACACAGCACAAGTAGAAAGATAAGACAAGTTTGAAACAACCAAACTGCTTAATGCTGCAAACAGAGAGGAGGAAAGAAGGGAAGGGGAAAAAAAGTCACAGGAAAAAAAAAGAAAAAAAGTTGCACGGTATTTTGCTGATCTTTCTTGGGCTAGGATACATCTAATATTTATCATGTTGCCAATATTTTGACACTATCATTTAAATATCTCACTGCTGAAACAACCTGAAAAGAGATAATGTCATATTAATAAGCATAATAACAACAAAAGGTGCCACAAATCAGTTCCCTTGTGTGTATTCCTTCTGTCAGCATTTTGTCTGTGTTTTGTTTCACTTTGTAGAAGCGCAGGAACGGGAGCAGGATCAGCTGCTGCTCCGACCTAAAGGCATTATCACATGTTTGGGACACAACGACTGACTGTGGTGGTGCAACCAGCAGATGGTACGATCAGAGGAAGGAAAACAGTCTTAGAAACAAGCGAATGTGTTTAATAACAGAGAGGAACCCAACTCCAAAATATAATTCATACTCTGTAATGGCACTAAGTGGAACGTTTTTAAAACATTTCCAAGATGTATTGCTTGATTTTTAATTCCTGAACTGTGCATATAGCACATTTGTTTGATTTAGTGTCTAAAATAAACTTTTAATACTTTTTTATTCCTGCTAGCACTGAGACAATTAACACAGCAAAGGAGGAACATCTAGGATTCCATCTTCTTACCCAGCCCACCCTTTAATAGAGCTCTGACATGCAAGTCCAGCTGTGCAGTTCAGCTTTGTCCTGAGCTCTACATTTGCAGCCTCACTGGTAGATGTTAGGGAAGATGTCTTCTCAGAAAGAGTGGTGATGCAGTGGAGCAGGCTGCCCAGGGAGGTGGTGGGGTCACCGTCCCTGGAAGTGTTAAAGAAGCAAGTGTATGTGTCACTGAGGGACATGGTCAGTGGGCATGGTGGGGATGGGTTGATGGCTGGACTCAGTGTTTTTTCCTATCTTAATGATTCTGTGATTCTATGATTCTATGTCTTCTGGTAGCAAGAGCAGGGCTAGAGTTTTGCTCTATGTTAGGAGGAAGAGAATGCAAACACAGTATTCCAAAACACAGGCAGCTAGATAATGTGATAATGAGCTTTAGGTGGATCTCAGAAGTATTTATATACTTAATACAAGTATATGTTGGAGACAAGTGGTGAGTGAGACTCTCTAGATTATTTACAACACAGAGATGACTGATCATTAGATGATGATGCCTAGGGAAGGTATGACCATAAAAGAAGAAACAGATAATAGGATCAGCTAATAAGCAAAAAGAGGCACAGGTTTGCTTCCCTGGGAAGAGGGAGGAGTATGAAAACACAAATTATGAGAAGAAGGATGTTCAGACTCAGCAGAAGAGAGGAAGAAGTAGCAAAGAAAGAGCAAGGATGACCCATAGGAGGTTGCGTGAAAAAAAGGAAAGTCAGAGGACTGTGTAGGTGTTTCTGCTCATTAAGACAAAACAGTTGTATAGGTACTCATATCTAAGAGCAACAATGTTTTGTAGGGCTGGAAAACATCCTGATGAGAAAAAAAGAACAAAACACTGGCTGTCCTCCATGGTCAGCCAAACAGTACTGCCATAGTCATTGTGATCAGGGCTGGCTGCAAGGTGAAAGGACCTGGCATTCAGAAATGCTGAAATGAAGGAAGTTACAGGTGGTCCTCAGTAAGGCAAGAGCAACAGTAAGACTGAAGAGGTAAAACAATCCTATGTCTTGTGGGACAGTGCTTTCAACAAGGTTCTGAGGTTTGCAATACAAAAAGGGCTTCACAAAGGGATGAGTGTTCTTAAGAATGGACTTCATGTGAGTATCTCCTAGGATGGTGGTATGACTGACAGGAGTTTTAAACTAGAAACTGGGAGAAGCAGGTTGAAAGACTCACTTGATCTTTATGCCTGATTCTAAAGCACGGGAAAAAAAAAAAAAAGGAAAAAAAAAGGAAAAAGATAAATGAGATTATTGCAGTGGGAAATAGGACACAGAAGGGGAGAGGAATAGGCAGCAAGAGAATATAGAAATAATATTGAAGAGAGGAATAAATGTTTGCATGATAGAAGTAATGAAATTTGCTATTTAAAACTGGATTAAAACAGAGAAAATCAAGAGAAATGCTGTGCATTAAGGCCAGACACATATAGGAAGTAGAACCCCTGGTCCAGAACAAAAGAAAAGGATATTACAGAAACAATAGACACATTAGAATAGTAGTCTTGTCTCAGACAGAGACATTGAAAGATATGCATTATTTAAAAAAGAAGGGAAGGTAAAAGGCAGTGAGGTAGCAATTCTCATTAGCTGATGAAGTAGACTGAAAAGAAATAAGAATTGATTGCCCCAGTAAAATGCAGAAACAGACTAAGGCAAAAATTGCTTTCGGAAAGCCTGAATGAGAAGCTATGTGGGAATTAAAACAGGGTCTGCTTCTCACTTAGGTAGTTGGATTTTGTTATGGCTGGAGATTACCACCTTATTAGCAGAAACTAAGGAAACAAGTAATTATAAGCGTTTCAAATTCACTACGCCGTAAGCAATGCTTCAAAATGCAGAAGGACGAACTATCCTTGCATGAAAAGGCTACATTTCCACAGCAGACAGCCAGAACAGCACCACAGATCCCCAGACTTCTCAGGGTAACTGCTTGTAGCATAGAAGGTCGGTCCAAATGACCATGGACAAATTCAACTTTAAACAAGCAAAAGAACGACAACAGGCCCGGACACAGGCTTTCTGGGTCCAAACCTGAAACATCCAGCAAAGTCAGCAAGTAAAAACAGATGTTCCTGGGACACATAAGGTCCGAAGGTAGAAGGAATTTGGCCTCAAGGCTAAAAGAAGTCCTATGAATTAGCGCAAATGGACTCCCAAATACCTCTCACAAAAAGGGATCACTGCAAACAAGTTAAATCTGTTTTATTACATGTGGCACTGGATTTGAGGGCGTGTGGAAGGCTCGGTTCTAAATCTTCCATTCGAGCATTTCCTTACCCAGATACACCAATGGCACCATAAGTCATCTCAGCACACCATACTGATTTTGACTACAGGAACTGCATAAGGGGAGAAAGCACCATCTTTTAGCTATTATGTATTTCTCACAGTCTCTGTTAGAAGGCTATTTGGAGAGAGCAAAGGTGACAGAAATGGATGAGGAGGAAAACACAGGTGAGGGAAGAGTGAAGAACTTACTTATTAGCCTGGTATGTAAGTGATGCTGATGAACTTGATGCTCGTGAAGAGCCAGATCTTGAAGCTGATCTCTGCAGAACAAATAGCGTGCAAATAAGAACAGACAGTGCAAAAATCCCACAACACAACCCCACTGTGGGGAGCAGACAGGAGAAATCACAAAGAATGGGTGTGAGAATGGGCACCCATGCCAATGGGGCAGGGCAGATCTGCAACGCTGTGTTTGTGTGGGGGTTACTGCATCTCAGACAGGCCATACGCACCCACCGGAGTGAAAATAATGTGTGTGGCTTCTCTCCTTCAGGCAACTTCTTCGTGCATCAGGTGAATGATGAATTACCCTGTCAGTCAGAGCTCTTCCTTCCAGTGAGATAAAAAGCATGTGCCTGAATAAAAGTTACTTGGTTTTAGCTGCCATACGGCTGTGTGACAGGTTGCTTCTGTGAAGCCCAGCCCAAGGATCTGCTCGATTCAGCATGGCACTCTGTGAGTTGCTGCAAAACAGTGGCCAAGAGCTGAAAGCTGGATTTCTGTGCATCACCCAGCCATGTAAAATGCTGCAGAAAATGCACTTCTCACAACAAGGTACTTACCAAAGGAGGAAAATGCGGTTCTTGATGGGTAGCTCAGTCCCAGCTCTTTCCTGCACTTAGGTCCATCCTCAAGCCATTACTTGGCTGTTCCATTAAACTACACTATACCATCTCATAGAGCAATGAAAGAGCTAGAACAAGCTATAGAGCTCTGCTTGCTTTACCCAGTAACGTGTAAAGCATAGAGAGAATGGCTTTTTTTTTTTTAATAGGACTTTTCTGACTAGGAACGATCCAGAAAGGTTTTTAACCTCATCAAGGTGCAAGGATAGTCATGAGGGCAGTGAGCACTGCACAACCAGGATGGTCCATTGCCAACCAGCCTGAGATTCACTTAGAGCATTCAGATTCTTGTACCAAGCTGTCTGGAGCATAAAGCAAACCTGCACAAGTCCTACTTTATTTTTTACTGTACTGCCTAATAGATGCTCTGTCAAGTTATACATTTCTTGCTGTGACAAATTATTCTTCTTCTCCTGACAGGACCTCCAGCTGAGTCTGCTGTGCTCAATTAGGAGAAAATGCATATTTTAATCCGCCCCATGGTGTAGTAACATTTCACTCCATGGCCTTGGCAAAGGAGCCATTTAACTGTTTCTGCAGCGGTTTCGCACACAGCGCATTATTCTAATGTCAGCAGCATTTCCGTCTGCTCTAGTTTCCCTGGCAGTACTCCCCTAGGCATTGGGATGTGGACAATTAAAGCCCACTTTATCATTTTGGAACCGATAATTTCCTTCCCCTGGTACAGTCCATCACTACATGCCAGCTGCTCTTACCGTCACAGCCATCCACACTTCTCCAGGCCATTGCAGTCTCCTGGTAAACTGTTGTGAACATTCCCCATTGGTGAGAGCAAAAGATGCTCTTATACCCTCTTGAAATGATGCAATGAGTCTCCATCCTCCTCCACAACCATGACCAACTCCAGATCTCCTCTTGTCTATGGCAATGAGCAAAGATCACCCCAAAATCATAGAGCCCACATTAGATATATATGTACATATGTTACATAGAAAAAGCCTACCTCTCTCCAATAAATCATCAGGACTTCTGTTCAATGTATTCTAGTGTTGTAGTAGCACTTGAAAACTACCCAGGCATGACATAGCAGTCATGGAGAGCTGATGAGATGGGAACCCACACGACATTGCTTTTACGGTGCAATATGGCTCTCTTCTCTGTTTACAGGGAAAACAAACAATTAAGGGTTATTTGTGGAGGGGAAAAAAAAAAGCCCACAGAGAGGAACAAGATGCATTAGAAGAAGGAAAAGTGGAAACATTTTCATAGGGAATCAGGATCTCTGTGGAAAAAGTCACTCTTGCTGGTACTTTCAGGATAGGGTCTGGCCAGAGGGTTTGGCACTGCTCTCTTCAATACTCTCCAGCCTATTTGGGGCCCACCATTTCTCCAGAATACTTCTGGAGAAATCTTAAACTCCATGTCCCATTTTTTTTAGACTTCTTGCTTTTTGCAGAACATCTCTTAAGCTGTTTTTCTTACTTCTAGCTGAAGTTTTGATCATTCCGGAACCTTCTTTGCCCAAAAGAAACATATTGTCCCTGATATATTCAGTATGCTGAAAATCCCATTAATTATTTGAAACTGTGGTTAGTTGAATTAATTTAATGTCTTCTACTCAGCTTGGATAAGAAAGGGTTGACTGCATTTCTCTTTCTCTTCTGTGAAGTGTGCTCTCTTGTACTACTCACCCTATTAAAAATATATCTCTCCTTTTAATCAGCGCAAGCAAAACAAAGATAAGCCTGCTGAAAAAGACTTTGAAAAGCAGTTTAAGTAGCAGAGGAATTATGTGCAAGTCTGTAGAGTATACTTATGGTTATAAAATATACAAAAATGTAATAAAACATACAAAAATGTAATTGGTACCCATGAAAGACACCAGCAGCTGGATTGAGAGAGTTCTCCATGGAACAGTTCAGCAAGGCAGCAGCAGAACAACATCAGAACAACATCAGCTTTTCCAATACACTTCAAGTCCATCTTGGAGCACCACAGCTGTGTGGTCATCTCCACTTCATCCCTGACTTCTCTAATGTGGCCAAGCAAGGTTGGTCACAGAAAGGGAGCAGTGAAAAGCCTGGCTGAATGCCTCAAATTAAAGGTTAAAGGGTTTGTGTTTCCAAACTAAGCCAAAGAGTTCAAATTGAGCCAGACTGGAGTTAGGAATGATATATTTTAAAGAAGATTTTAAGAAATGACCACCTGTCACATTACGTTGCAGGAGCACACTTATGCACTCTAGCTCTGAAGAGCCAGCACCTAGCAGTATGTCCAGTTCATTACAGCCAGGAGTCCTGGGGAAAATCCACTGGCTGCTAGAAGGCTCTGGGATATGCCAGCTTAGATTGAACCCCCTGGCTAGGAAGAAGTCTGATATCTACCTTAATTATGAAAGCAGAGATCTGTACACACAACATGGGCTTTCGTTAACACTGCATCACTTGCATGGATGAGCTCATTCTGCACTGGTCTTAGCTGCTCATACAACACCACTGGTCACATTGACGCTGTAGATCATTGCTGATGCAGTGTGCAGTGCACACCGATCTGCTGCTGGAGAGCTAGCTGAGCCGTGAGCTCCTTCCAGCTTGTCATTTGTGCTTTTTATTGTAGATCTGGGCTGGATGTGAAAAAGTGCCTAGGCAATGAAAGACTCCCCAGGAGATATGGGAATATCTCATTAGCAAAATTACTTTTTTCCAGGAGTGGTTTTTGTGTAAACATAAAGCCCTTCATTTACAATGAGAGCATTTCAACAACCATCTCTTCTTCCTATTTTAATGAAATCTGCCAAGAATATGTATTCTTTCCTTGTATTAATATGGAAAGGTGCAAGACCCTTCAGGAGCTGGTTGATATTTCAGACAATGATAAGTACAAATAAAATTGTAATCTGGGGCGGCTTTTTGTTTAGCTCTATTCCTATTATTCAGCTTTTTTCTGTTAGCAAGATTAATCCTAATCCTGTTGTAGCAGAGTCTTACTAGATTGTCAGACCGTATTGCTCATATCACAGAAAAAAAGTGGAGGCGAGGCGTTTTGTAGGACCTGGCTGAAGCACACACCACCTCCTTGCTGCCCAGCACAGTTGACCCAGGCCACTGGTCACTCCTCCAACAACTTCAGTTGATCTTTGCTCTCAAATGGGATATAAACAATATTTAACGTCATTTTGTTGTCTCTATATTTTGCAATTAAGAAACTAAGAACAAAGAGAGAAAAAAAGGAGGGAGTCTAGCAAATTCAGTTAGGAAAATAGTGGCATATTTTTGACAAATCTTTCAGACAAGTGAGTTTTGAAACGAAACTTAAACAACCTTGACTTGTTTTCACAAGCACAAAATATGCAAGTTCGGGAGATTCTCAACAGACCTTGAAATAAGAATGCAGGAAGGAGACTGGATAAGACAGGAAAGAGGGGATGTGCAGTATTTTACCCTTCCTTGCTGTGTAAATAACACAGGGGAGTTTAGCAGAGGCTGAGTCCTGCACAAATCACAGCAATAGGCTGTAGGACAGAGGTCAACTGGAACAACCCTGGCTGTAATCCTGTGCAACTGGTCAGGCCAGAACACCAGCAGACCCATGGTCACCTGTGTGACTGTGTATCTTTCCAGACTGCAGATGCACAGAAGGCCTCTTCTTCACCAAATGTACATTAAATCCCAACTTGACACGTATCAGGAACTAGAGGCTCATCAATTTTTCCCAGGAGATGCTCTGTCACTCTGTTTTTACTAAGTTAAACTCCTAAGTTGATATCAGCTTCTAACTCAGTGATACACCCAATGCAGAAGTGTGACCTGTTAGTGCTTTCTTGGTGATGCATTACTCAGTCTAAAAGAGAGGATTTAAAAAAAATCAGGCCAAAGCCTCGACAAAGGGAATGTTAGTCAACAGTAACAAGATCAGCAGCCAGTCTGCACCCTACAAGCACCAAATGAGTGGGCTCCTAGCCATGAGAAGGACCTTCCTACTGATCCAAGAGGCATATTAATATCCAGCTTATATACCATGGAGTTCATAATTCTTCTGTTGTACAATCATACTTTTACTGTTATTTTGGAAAACAGTTCATGAAGTAGGTCATATTAAAAACCCACAGATGAAGAAATGAATCATGGAGTTAGAAAGGAGATGTTTAATACTGTCCAGCCAGTCCAGAGCTGATGTTAAAAACCGGTACCAGGCTAGCGTCCCCACAGCATTTGATGGAACATCTCCTCTAAGGAGACAGGCTGAGAGAACTCAGGCTGTTCAGAAGAAAGCTCCAACGAGACCTGATAGTGGCCTGTCAGTATATAAAGGGGGGCTATAAGAAAGAAAGGAACAGACTCTTTAGCAGGGTCTGGTGTGACAGGACAAAGGGAAATGGTTTCAGACTAAAAGAGGGGAGATTTAAATTGGATATAAGGAAAAAGTTTTTTTATAAGGGTAGTGAGGCACTGGAATGGGTTGTCCAGTGAGGTGGTGGATGCCCCATCCCTGAAGACGCTTGAGGTCAGGTCGGATGGAGCTCTGACCAACTTGATCTAGCTGTGGTGCCCTGTTAATTGCAGGGGAGTTGGACTAAATGAGCTTTAAGGTTCCTTTCCAACTCAAATAATTCCGTAAATCTACAGCTCTAAGTAACGGCAGAGCATTTGCATGCTGCCAGCAAGGCTCACCTTCATGGAAAGGATACCAGCTAATCATGAGCAAGGTCTCTGAAAATCAGTTCATTTGCAATTCCTCTCAAGCAAGGTTTGGGGACTGTCCAGCACCTGCCGTAAAACCGGATGTTCCAATAAGCCAAGTCAAGAAAGGTGTGCAAGTGGAAGGATGAGCACTTGTCCTTGAGGGAGGGCATTTAACATACCTAGAAACATGGCCATTTTTTAAATTAATTAATCTCCTTAAGGAACTGTGAGTGATGGATTAGAGACCTTAACTGAGGAAGCAGTCTGTGACACTGTGTGTGCAGGAGGAAGCACTGAGAAAGGACTTTGTGGTGTCATGTGCCTAAGCAAAAGGCAGTCTCGAGGAGAAGAGCAGATCATCTTTATTGGCTGCAAGAGAGGCTGAGTGACCTCAGAACCAGGTGCAGGCAGAGGAGGATCTGCAGAACCTTCAGCTCTCCAGCCAGCCCTGGGAGCAGCCAGGTGAGGAAAGAAGAGGGGAAGCTTAACACAGCTTCACCAGGAGGAATAGAGCGTGCAGTGAAATTTTAAAATGTACTCTTGACTCTGAGAAATGTCTAGAAAAGCAAAGTAGATGTGTGGATTTCTTATTTTAATAGAAAAAAACAGCAGGACATTTCTACAGATGTGCTTCCTTACTAAATCTGCCTGCTAGCTTTTTAAGTCTGAGTCATCTCTATCTTAGCATGTAATGCATTCCACCAAGTAATGAGATTTCTTCAAGTTTTCACTGTATTAGATTTCTCTACACATCAAATATTTAATAAGAATTAGCATCTAGCCATCCTCCCTCCTCCCCTCCACAATAATATTAACTTCTACCGAGACACCGAGGCTTTGCAATTCACAGTGCAGCTTTGAAGGATAAGTGGAAAAGCCCTGTATATTTTTCCAAGGAATTTGCTGTGGTCTTTTGCAAACATACTGCAATTAAGAAACAAAAAATGACCAAGAGAGAAGACACAATACGCGGAAGGTGTGAAAAGAGACCTCTCATTAGTCTTTGTGTCAATTACGGTATCTAAGGAACAATTTTATAGCAATAGCATATTTATTTGATGTGGTACAGATATCTGGGCTCACTGTTACGGATGGTATTTGCTCTTAAAGTACCTCTTTAACAAAATGGCACTCCATAAAAATTTAGTGTGTTCCTACTGTAATTAAAAAGCCCTAGTCATTTTTGCATTTATGATATAAACTATAATAGCTGTAAAATCCTGCAATTAATTTGTGCCAACATTTCATACTTGAGAAATTCTCATTACAAATTTCATTACTTATTCACTTATCTGTAATTTGTCCTATATAACCTAAAGAATATTAACAAATTTAGAGTCACTTTTGCTCTATTAGAAGCTAAACAGAAAAGCCTTTCACCTAGCAAGCCAATTGTGATAACATTCTCAGACCTGCTCCAAAATGGTGGGGAGCTGCATTCAGGCTCTACAAAAAGTGATAATGATTATGAATCATTCATAAATGACATGCAAAGCCTTTTGGAAAATGTGATGTATCCTGAAGCTAACCTACTGCACCTTTAGTTTAAACCCTTAGTTTAAAAGCGTTACAAGGCCTGGGTGTCTTGCAGTGTGGCTGTGAACGTGTCACACAGCCACCAAGGTCAACACTCCTTGACAATAAATCAAGGAGAAAGGTATCTATCCAGTCAAGAATGACCATGCAAAGCCTGAAAGACAGGGATTTCTGCTCCCCCTTCTCTCTTCAGTTCTCTTCCCTGCTGCTCACCACCATCTTTTGTCCTCTGGACCTTCGCAGGAATTGGGAGGCACTGGAACTGGCACAAATTAGGCACTGGAACAGGTTACCCAGAGAGGTGGTGGATGCCCTGTCCCTGGAGATGCTCAAGGTCAGGCTGGACAGGGCTCCGAGCAATCTGATCTAGCTGTAGGTGTCTCTGTTCATTGCAGAGAAGTTGGACTAGATGTCATCTCAGGTTCCCTTCCAACTTAAACAATTCTGTGATTCTATGAAAATCTTGAGAAATGCTTGGGGCACTGCACTGACACAAAGCCCTGGTGTTCCCCACATGATTGGTGGCACTACATAAAAGATGCCAGAACCCTGCTGAAGGCATGTTCGGTAAAGAACACTATCACCTCCTGCTGATGACATTCAAGCCCAGTCCAGCTCTGCCTAGGCTCAAAAGAGCTCTCCAGAAAATGCCCCTCATGAACTGCCGTCTTCTCTGTTCGTTTAAACTCAATTTTACTTAAAAAATGCTGCTTCTCTCCTTTCCTATTTCTTGGCTATGTATTTGCAGGATGGCACTTCTCACCTCACTCACTACTAATATGCCACCCCTGCCAAGTCTTGCACAGGATGCTAAAATAGAATGACAGCAGAAGCCAGAAAGAAGCAATCAGGAAAGCCTAAAAGTCAGCTTGGCCACCTGGCAAAAAAAAAGGAATAAACATATTCTTGCTTACAGTGCATATTCTGGGATGGAACTCCATTGCAGGTAATCCAGTCACAGTAACCCAAGATTTGTGCATGTCTTGAGTATTTTCTGATATGCCAAGAAGAAATGAATTAAGATCTCCAAAAGCATGGGTAGGATACCATTGGTGTCACTGAACTGAGAACTTTCAGAAGTATGCAGGTAGAGAAAAAGATTGGACTCCAACGAGGAAAACAAACTTCCTGACTTTGCATCTTGACTTGGCAAACATTATGAAACTGTTACAGAGTTAGTTACATGGAAACTAGAAGTATTATGAGAAACAAGACCTGAAAATCAGTAATTTTACCTCCCTGCCAGAGGACAAAGCCCAAACATGTTGTACTGTTGCTGTTTCCACAAAATTATATTTACAGTGAGCAGAGACTCAAGTGTGTCTACGTATGTATATAGAGTACATATCTATTCTCCCCTTCCCAACTTTATATAGCATTGTATTGGCATTTTACTAGCTTATATACCATGCTCATTATATTTCAATCTGTAATGGACTTCTACAGAATTTAACTGAGACAGGAAATGATTATTCTGGTAGAAATCATTCTGCTTCTGAAAATGGCAGCTTTAATACAATCAACAATAGAATTCCTACACGAAAGAAATTGACATACTTATCAGTTTTGCATGCTCCATCTTTCAGAGAATACTATGGTGTAAATTGAAATTTTATAGGATTTAATAAACTTATATGATAGCCAAGTACCCCTATATCCGTACTGCACTCCTCTCTTAATCAGGGCTCTTGGTGAGTTCAGGGCTCTCTTTCATTACCCAAGCCTCGGCTTATGACAAGCCAGACACTATTAAGGTATCTTCAGAAGAGTACATTTATGGCACCACAATCCTTCAAATATACCACCTAATTCTGGAGAATAGTTGTAAAGGAGAATATAGGAGCCACCTTTTCTTCTACTGTGAATCAACTTTGCAAGCAACTGATCCAGCAGAATTTCCATCATGCTGCATAATAAAAGAGCAGCAACAAATAAAGAACGCACCTACAGACATATGTGAGGGCTCGTATCAGGCTGACAGACACTAAAATGGAATAACAGAGAAACCGAGGAGAGAGAAAGGTTTATTTAGCCTCCAAATCTCTGTTATTCCTACAAAGATAACACGTAAGATTTAAAGTTTCTTTGTCTTTGCTGCACTAGAGGCCATGTAAGAAGCCAGCTGCCATCTTTCAAAAAGTTGCTGGCTCTCCTAGAAAAAAAATGCTTCTGTAGGAAGATTAGTGATACACAGGGCTCCTCTTCTCCAAACACACACAGACGCACTGTGTGTGCTGGGTCCAGCAGCTCTGCAGCTGCCCTAAGGACAAAGACCATCAGCCCTTTGCTGCTGCTGTGCTGTATGGGACGGGTGCCATCTCTCCACTTGCAAGGCCCATGGCATCCTGGACATCCCTTCCTATGAAATTAAAAGGTGTCCTCAGTGAGTTATTAGGGTCAGTGTTTAGCCTGCTTACCTGAGAAAAGCATCAATGGAGTGAGGATTCAGCCAGGCCACTGCATTCCTCGTGAGCCACCCTCAAAGATTTGCAAACAAGTCAAGTGAATGAAAGATGTTCCGTTGCTGTTTGCTGCGTGGAATGCAAGCAGAGCTATAAACAGAGACTGTTCAAGGGAAGAGAATTGTCACTGCTTTTTGTTCTGTGCCTCTAAGTTTTAAACATGACCTTTCAACCTGAGAGTCTTTTAATGTATCCTTGCTCTCCATCAGACCATTGCACACAAATTCATGCCTGAAATACATTTTATGTGTTCCCAGTAGTTTCAGAAATTATGTTTATGGAATATCCGTGGAAGAGCATGAACTCTTTATTCATAATACATAAGCTTTACATTTTTAATAACAGAATTAGACCTTCATTGATTTTATAACTATACTATTAGCCAACACGCTCTGATTTCAAATTAATTCGACATCACTCACACAGTGACTTTCTGCAGTCAGAACTGGAGAAGCATAGACTTTGAAGCAGGCAGAGTCTGGAAAATTAAGTGCTAATTGCAGCCACCTCTAATGAGGGTCCAGAAGAGCTTCCCAACTCCTTTGCGCATAGCCTGGATCCATTCCGAGGCACCAGAACGGGTGAGTTGCTGAGAGCCTTTTCCTAAAATCTGACTTCAGAAGTGGCAAGAGGGCCTCTGAGCAAACTGCATTTCTCAGCATATTTTCCCTATTTATTGCATAATGCAGATAGATGTGTTTAAAAGCACCACGATAATTCACGTGTACACCAAGGGAGGAACCAAGTGGAGCTCTCTGTTTTGCCTACGTGCCTCACAATCAGCTATTTCCTTCACTGAAAATGTGTCCATGGTAGATTCAAAGAGATGGGCACATGCCAGGGCAGGCAGCGAGCTGTGCAGCTCCTCAGCATGGCTCTGAGGTTCTCTGCTTTGCAGCCCTGACCAGTATGTGTATGATAAAACCATCAGAAGTGTTACCTAACATTGTTGTCTGCATTGTAATCTGTTTCCCAGTAGCACTGGGTCTGAGTAGCAGTAATAGAATTAATTATACTTCATTTTGCTGTCTTTAACAGTATTGACCAAATTTAAGAACAAATGAGAAGCGCTTATCAAGCTTGAAGAAAATAATCCATCAGTGGCACAATTTAAATTCTCTGCAGTTCTCTTATTAATCAAAGTAACACTTACTATCCTATCTCCACTTCCCATTAACAGTCATTAAGCACTGTTGCTGATTGAAGCAATTTCTTTAGGGATCTCAACCTCATTTTTAAGAGAACCTTCTACAGTGGAAAACAATATCATACAGTAACAGCGACTTCAGGAGAGGAAGGAGGTTCTTCAATCATGCTCTGACCTTGGCATCTCTCCACGGCAGAAGTTCACCAAGTACACAACCAACATGCTCCAAACTTCTGCCGCCTCTCCTCTACCAGCACCGCTGCCCCCGGAGTGACCAGGGAGGGAGAATACCGCCTCAGAAGACAGCTGCAGCCAGCGGGTTAAGTGCCTTTAACAATTGCACCCGTCCGCATCAGGGAGTATTATTTATAGTGCTTGCTCATACACTGGGAGCCAATAAACAAAAAAAGAAGCCATGAGACAGCTCCTCCTGTCACCTTACTGTCAGCCCTCGGAGAAACAACACCGTGATAAATCTCAAAGGTTACATGGTAAAGGAAGGATTTCTGGTGTTGACTTTTCCTCCCCGTTATAAACAACTTCACAGACTGATAGCTTCTGCTGGAATGAAGGCAGTCCTGTACTGAGGAACCAGCACATGGGGGGACACAGAGGACAGTGAAGAGAGTCGATAAGCAGTGGTGTGGGTCAATAATAGTCCATTTATCGACTGGTTCCTTCTGTCCATCTGCTTCTCGCTCCTCCAAGACAAACTTCTCTGGCTGGGATTGCTCAGTCTGGAGAAGAGAAGGCTCAGGGAGACTTCACTGCTCTCTACAACTCCCTGAAAGGAGAGCGTAGCAAGGTGGGAGTCAGCCTCTTCTCCCAGGTAACAGCAACAAGAGGGAATGGCCTGAAGTTGCACTAGGGGAGGTTCAGGTTGGATAGTAGTAAAAACTTCTCAGAAAGAGTGGTGGCTCACTAGAACAGGCTGCCGAGGGAGGTGGTGGAGTCACCATCCCTGAAAGTGTTTAAGAAATGTGTAGACATGGCACTTAGGGACATGGTTCAGTGGGCAGTATTGGTAGCAGGTAGACAATCGGACTAGATGACCACTTAGTGATCTTTTTCAACCTTAATGATTCTATGATTCTGTGTGTGCCCTAGTGTCACCCTGTCAATGTCCCCATGGCCAGGTCCCTGGACTCAGTGCATCTGGGTCTGTCCTGGCATGGCTATTTTGCAACCGCTGTCCTCTCACTGCAGGGAAAGAGGAAAAAGATGAGGCTTTGGCTGTGTGCACTGCATGCTTGCCACCTCTACTTATGTTTGTACCAAGCAATAATAGAGCACATCTTCAGAATTTGGTGGCCAAACTGCATGCTTATTTTATTCCATATGTACATGGTAGGCTGAGTTTCAGGTTGGCAAAATTCAGCTTAAAATAAGGGGAAGAACAAAGCACCACTTAACTTTTATGCAGATAACAATGCAATTCCAGGCTCCACGGTATGAAATGCTAGGCTAGATTTTGGATCAATGTAATACCTACTCCCATTAAAGCACTTAAAAACGAAAACGTCTTACGAAGTGTCCCATTAGGCTGACAAATTTACAACACTATGAATAGAAAACCAGAATAAGGCATTGTGGAGCACGAATGGATTTCAGGGAGCACGAATGGATTTCAGACCTGTAGTGTTTCATCTATATGAAGAAGGTTAGATAAGCCATCACATACTTTCTCACTATTTATCAGCTCCGCGTGCTACAGACACAAGTATTAAAGTAAATTAACATCCAGTTGTGGAGTGAGTGATGGCAACTGCAGTGGACTCAATAGATGCACATGGAAACAAAGTACATTTAAGCTTCCATCTCTACGCATGCCACTTACCATTAATGCTACAGCAGTTTAGGAAGGAGATTCTTCCCCATGTCCTCCCAGACACTGGGTATCAGCCCAAAGCCCATGGTGTGAGGCGGAAAGAACAGTTCCCCATGCATAGCACTTCTCTGCTCTTCTGCAGCCTCGTGCAAAGCCATAGAGCTGAGTTGGAAAGCGTCCAAGAGCTCTGTTGGTGTTCATAGGATTGACACAGTAAAATGATTTAAAACAAAGCAAACATAGGGAAAAAAATCTATAGGAAGATAAAAATGCTCACTCTGTGCATAAAATTTAAGTTTCTCTTTCTCCTTTGTGACCTGGTTGTGAGTCCCGTAAACCAGACAGAGTACAAAATCACTAATTGCAGCACAGCTATTGAAATAATTGATGCCATAGCATCCACAGTTTTCTGTCATCTTTCTAGGGCACTCAGGCTGCAGTAACTATGCATTGCAGTAAGTTAACTCATTGCATTATATAGCCTGTTCATCAAACGAGCTGTTGGGAACAATCTGTTCCTAGTCATGCCAGAGGAGGCTGTTTGTTTAACTACAATGATATTTTACAAAAGGCGAGCACATATAATACCACATTTCTAGAGCTGTAGATATTTTTGTCTTATTAAAACAGATGGATATATGATAGGGCAAGGGGAAAAAGGTAATTTTTATTCTTGTGTTTTTAATTTTTAATGTGAGCACCATATTATGATAAGCTCTTCCAACACATCTTACATAATAGAAAAACAAAATATCTCTGCACAAAACCAAGAGCCACATAACACTGAAGGTCACTTGCCTTGCAACTTCACACATAGTTCATTGACCCAATGTGAGAGCAAGGCAAATCCATGTAATTAAAATATACTCAAAAAAAAAAAAAAAACCAGTAATAAAAAACAATGGCTTTTGTTTACGCTGGAACTGAACAGGAACACTATTACCTCTACAAACTATTTTCACTTAGCACAATTCAGATAGAATTATTGCTGTGACCTTTTAAAAATGTAAAAGCCTGAATCGATAGCCTTTCAGAGGCACGGCTGCGGGAGCTGAACCAACTGCACTGTAGCAGTGCACATTTCTGCACCAGAAGGCAGCTGAAACCTCATTATCATCACTCACATGTGAGATGACGAACGTGTCGCAGGTGAGCATGGGCGGGTGGGTGAGGGAACCTTTGTGTGCTCGGGCACCCACCTGCAGCACTCCTGGTGCTGGTGGAGGTGAGATGTAAGGGTGAGATGCAGGAGTGTCACTTACTGACTATAACCTCCCATCTGTCAGTGAGGATGCATGAAGAGATGTCACCCAGCATTGAAAAATAGCAGTTGGAAAATAAGTAACATTCCTCTAGCTAAAGGGCAATGTAAGAACCCCCATGCTGATATTTCTTCCCACCAAATACTGGATCACCATGTTCCCTTTCTCTCCCATAGTGAAACAAAGGGGTCATAGAATCACTAAAGTGGAAAAGACCACTAAGATCATCCAGTCCAACCATCAGCCCATCCCTGCTGTGCCCACTAACCATGCCCCTCAGTGCCACATCTACTCTCTTCATGAACACCTCCAGTGACAGTAACTCCACCACCTCCCAGGGCAGCCCATTCCAGTGCATCACTACTCCTTCTGAGAAGAAGTTTTTCCTAGTATTCAACCTAGGTCTCTATGGTTCATCCTCAGAGGGTATGAGTGGGGCACTCATATCAGTGCCACTTCTGGGGCTAACAAGGTAGTTTGGGAATGACCCTCAGGAATCAGAGCAAATGTTATGTACTACGAATCTCTCCACTTATCAGCAGAATATTAACACACAAGGGCTTCCTTCAGTGGCTGAAGGAAGAAAGCTCAGCATTATTCAAACACACTTCAGTGAAAGATGCATAGTGTTTTCCAACAGTGTTGACATCAGGAATGCGCTGGCAATTCAGTGCAGCTCTCATGGGTGTTAAGTCATGGCTGCACATCTCTGATCTTGATAAAGAAGGGGCTTTAAACCTCCAGGGCTCCAGCCCTGCTTTCTGCCATCCAGCCTTGAACACACCAGCAGTGCTGGATGCCCAGCACTAGATTTTGTGCCAGCCACGGCTCCAGACAAATTAAAAATCTGCACTGATAACCCAGGATGCCCACTCTTTGTTGTGTGAACACTACCAATAATGCTACTGCATTTCAGGAAATAAAAAGCCTCATTCTGAGCTGATGAGTGTCTTTTCCAGAAGTGCCCATCTGCATTTGAAGCCCTGTGTGCAAGAGGCAGGGCAGGAACTTGGGCTGGCTCTCCAAGGTGCTGCCAGCCAGACCATCAAAGTGCTGTATGGGATGCTGTTTGCCATGCAAAACATTCACCGAATTCACATGAAGCTGCTACCTGCCACATCACCACCACAAAGAGCATCCCTCAGCGCCCTGCTTCACAGGACACCATGCTTCCATCTCCCATGAGTGCCGTGAAGTGATTGCTATTGCCCATTGTCTTACTTTAGCATCCCCTAAATAATAACAGACTATAATGAAAAAAAAAAAGAAAGAAAAAAAAAAAAAAGAAAAAAAAACCACCACAAGTATTTTATTTATCTCCAAGTAATATATTTCTCTCACATATTTCTCAAGGACTTACATATGATGAAAAAATAAATTTCCCCTCTGGCAACTTAATCAGTAGATAACTACGGTTGTTCGAAGATAGGATTTTTACATTAAACTTGGAATCTACACGACTGTTTAACATCATTAAGGGAATATTATATTGACTGCAAGTAACTGGTTTCCATGCGGTTATATCAATCTATTTCTGTAAGACTGTACACTAGTTGTTCCCCTAGAGTACTCCTTGTAATGCCGAGAAAGTGTCAGAAATAATGACTGTCTACCTATATCTGCAATAAAACGTAGAGCATGGATATTATAGTTGTAAGTATCAAAGATTTATTTCATGACTGCAGGTAATGATGAATCTTTTAGCACAACTAATGTCTAGAGGAAACCTCTCTTCTTCTCGGAGCTGTCACATGGAGACTATTTATAGGGCCCTTAGTGCTGTGGGGCTTTAGCATAAAGAGGCAATGTGTCTGAGGTGCCACCGGATGGAAATGTTAGCAAGGGCTCCCTCTCATTGAAGATCTTTTAGTAGATGGCATTAGATTCCCTCTTTGTGTGTTTACGTCCCCCCAAAGACAGGGGACAGATGTTTAACATCAGACCATTAATCCCTTAGCCCAGGTTCCTGTGACAGCGCAAACCCAACAGAATGAGCCCTTTGCCTTTGCTCAGTGTAAATGCCGCAATTTACTGCTGATTTACAGAGTAGGGTCAGGCCATTAGAAACTTGGCAACCTTCTGTACAGCTGGAAAACAATATGCATGATAAGCTAAAATTCAATACCTTCTTGCACTAATTAAATGGGTTCCCACCAGGACAAAAACACAAATTACAAACAGGGCTTTTCTGCATCCCTATGCATTTTCCCCTGCAGATGTGACCATGCTTTATTTAGGTCCCTTTCTCCTCACCAGGCTGAGAGATTGAGCTCACAATTGCAGGGAGAGGAGCTGCGCTCTCACCAGAAGCACCTCCATTGTCACTTTTCCCCATTCCACATTCCCCTGGTCCCATTTTAAGCTGGCTGGTTTTCTCCCATCCGTTAGACAAGGCAGGCAGGTGGGCAGCAAAACCAGAGAGGAACGCTGCAGAAGTCCCAGCCTAATTTCATTACGCAGATGGGCACTTAGACAGCAGATGCATTCTTTAAACTAGAAGCTCACAAACATTGTCATTCCAGAAAACGAAACAACGGCAACACAACGGCATCCTTCACCGCGAATGCGGGATAATTAACCTCATTGCAGGACAGTGCCATGAATCTCTGTCACAAACTGTCAGCTGGTGACATCCTGAGTATAAGTAAATATTTAGACAAACTTGTTCTGAAGCATTAAAGTAATAAAGTGACAGACCTCGGAAAGGGAGTACTTGGGGAAAGGAAGTAAAAAAGCAGAAAAGCCATTTCAAACTTTTGCAATAGGTCTGAAGTAACTGGGATTCACGCATCTGAAATGCAAACTCCGCCATTCATCAAGCCAAATAATGGTCTTTATACACTCATAAGCCCCCGAATCGAAACCCAAGCGGAGCATGTGTGTTCAGGTGGGACGCTGGAGCTCTCCCAACAACATTTTGCTGAATAGTGAATAATACTCAGCTCAAGTACGGTTTGCTTCCAGACGTATTCACTGGGAAGCAACAGCAAGATTCCAAACAGCTGGAGGTTTAAGTAAAAAACAAAAATAGCTATGGGCTTTAACTCAGATCCAAATGGTATGAATAATAATAATAATAAAAAAAATACCTGGTAACTATAAATCTCATCAACTGATGTAAAAGAACATTCTAAATCTATTAATATTTCCAGAGACATTATCTCTCTGCCACCCCAAATATTTCCAGAGACATTATCTCTCTGCCACCCCACTGCTTTGTGACTTGTTGTATCAGCGATATTGTTTGCCTTAAAGCACGAGCTAAGTGTTTTTCTTCCCCTGCGAGGAGAATCGTCCACAACCTTCACGAGACACAGCCCACTGCTCCCCGCAGGAGGACCGGCGCATCATTAACGACGGCAGGCACTTCAGGCACAAGGCGAGGCTCCAGCGTCTCCGAGCTCGCCGTCTCCCATCAAAATTCATATCCTGTCACTATTCGAGGAGCAGAAAGGCTTCTCATTACAGCATCATTCCCCTCTTGCAAGAAACACTGATTGCTGCACTGGTGGCTTTGGAAGGCAAAGATGTAATTTAGCAAAATAATGTACCATGCTGATTAATTTAATGTAGCCCATGACTAATTATGGTAATTCATTACATCTACAATTAGGCTAAGTAATTTATTGCACTGCAGTCTCATAAAGCGGAGGATTTATATCGAGTTTTGAATGTCACCCAAAGGACATTTCTGTACCTTGTCTTTACTGAGGCGGAATCAGGCTGCCAGCTGAGAGGAGCCCCAACCAGGGGAGGGGGAGCCCCACACCCTTGCCATGCCACGCCGGCGTTGTGGCAGCAGTGAGACGCAGCCTCCTCCTCCACCCGCCTGGCATCGCCTCCCCATCCCTTCTGACCCGGCACCTGATCCACCAACTGGCAGACTGAGGCCACGACGTGGAAGTGACCAGGAGAGATAAAACACACCGAAAAGAAAGGGGAAAATAATAATAATAATAATAATTATAAAAAGCCAAAACCAAGACTCACACACACACACACCAAAAAAAAAAACACCACAAAACACTGGCACTTATTGTCTGCGGATTTCTCTGCAGAGCACGCCGCAGCCTCTTCCAACAAAGGCTTCTGCTCGCCTCACAGGGAGGAAGGGGCCATCTCCCTCCACTCGGAGCACGTAGCACGATGGTGAAATACAGCCGCGCCATACCCTGCAGCAGGGTCTGCTCCAGCACGGTTGCACTTCGGAGACCAATTTGTTTAGCTGATCACTGTCTCTTTGACGTGGCTGCAAATGTTACCTTTCTTTTTCAATCAAAAACACAGCAGGGTGTGCCATCTGTTTGGCACAGCCCTCGCTCCCTTCCCCGATGCCTTTTTGTGCAGATCATTTTGCGTGGCAATTTGCACGGATCTTTTATACCTCGGTTTCGGGAAACATTTCACCCTGCTCTTTTTAAATACCGCGTCACTCTGCCGAGCATCTCCTGGGTTAAAAGAAAAAGATGAAAAGAGGTGTGAACACGAGCAGTGAAACAGAACAAAAAGTACTTTAAAAATATCTTTTAGGAGCGAGTGGCCGCTGTCGTTACATTGATTATTTAAAACAGACGTGTTTACCAGGACTGGATCACACATTTACACCGCTGTGTCCCATGCCACTTTCCTCCTCATATTTTACCTAGCAGGCACAGCTAATCAGAAGATTAATTTAACCATCTGAAAGACCTTTTTAAAGCAGGTTAACAAAAAAATAGCCACCGTATTAAATTGTCATTATATAACAAAAGCTTGCAGCAAAGCGGTTAACTATTTTTTGCCCAGCTCAGATGCTGCTCTGAGCAGTGGAACCCCCCAAAGCAAGAACAGATGATCAGCACCGTGCGCCGGAGCCACAGGGATGCTCGCGGAGTCCTGAACGCTTTGTGGCATACAAATGAATGATCCTCATTCTTCTCCTGCCCCAGCATATAGGCCAGACCTCATTAGGATTCAATATCGCTCAGCTTTTCTGATGTTAATGTTCCACTTACATAAGATATGCGAGAAGGGGGGACGTATGGGAAAGGGGGGCATGCCGCAATTATGGTCGACACGATGCCATAATCCTGAAAGCAGAACTTCATATTTTTGAGAAAATTACTCCATTTTCCTATTTGCTCTCACAGCCCTAATGCAGCCTTATGCCCGTTCCTCCTTCTAACAAGCAGATTTTAATCGCGCGCCTACCCCGCAGTTACAGCAGGTAAAATAACAGGTTTTACAGCCCTTTTATTTGGGGAGGGGGGAAAAAAAAGATGCCGTGCGTGACTAAACATCAGCTCTGAGTCCATTTTACTGTGAAAGGCCACACTGTACTTTACGTTAATAAACTACTGTAGGACTTATCTCCATCCAGGAATAGCCCCGGCATTAGTCCTTTTGTCTGGAGAGCGGCGAGCGCATAATGGAAACAGAACCCAGCACGGCACAAACATACAATTTATACCTTTTTATCAAGCAAAGAAAAAAGTTGGTTAACGTTTGAAAAGGGAGCAGTAATGTATATTTATTGACAATTTTATTGTAATAATTAGATGTTTACACAGTCTGGACATTGTGGCTAAATCACTTCCAGCATGTTTATTTGTAAAGGGCTGTTTTCAGGGCAGTGCAGGAGGCTCATTAAGAAGACAGACTGCATTAAGATTCAAAGAAATTACTGCTTCCCGGGCTCAGCTCCACTGCTTTGAATTTAAAGTAAGAAAAGAAAGATAGAAAGAAAGAGAAAGGGAGAAGGAAAGAAGGAAAAAGAAAGAAAGAAAGAAAGAAAGAAAGAAAGAAAGAAAGAAAGAAAGAAAGAAAGAAAGAAAGAAAGAAAGAAAGAAAGAAAGAAAGAAAGAAAGAAAGAAAGAAAGAAAGAAAGAAAGAAAGAGAGAAAGAAAGAGAGAAAGAAAGAAAGAGAGAAAGAAAGAGAGAAAGAAAGAGAGAAAGAAAGAGAGAAAGAGAAAGAGAGAGAGAAAGAGAAAGAGAGAGAGAAAGAGAAAGAGAGAGAGAGAGAGAAAGAGAGAGAGAGAGAGAGAAAGAGAGAGGAAAAGAAAGAGGAAGGAAGGAAAGAGGAAGGAAGGAAGGAAGGAAGGAAGGAAGGAAGGAAGGAAGGAAGGAAGGAAGGAAGGAAGGAAGGAAGGAAGGAAGGAAGGAAGGAAGGAAGGAAGGAAGGAAGGAAGGAAGGAAGGAAGGGAGGGAGGGAGGGAGGGAGGGAGGGAGGGAGGGAAGACTGGAATCCCAACAGCAATACCATCTAAATACCAGCCTTGAAATGACAGGTTAAAATGGACAATATTTTGACCTATAAGAAAATTTAATCTTTTCTGCTCCAAAATAATTTGGTATTGTACATTTGAAACAATATACAGCACTTGGATACCACTTCTAAGTGCCTCCTTGTAGCTGTTCATTTTTATCATTTCAACACTCATTCATTTTCTTGTACGTCAGCTAAATGATTATGTGATTGTTAAAATAAAGACTTCTCTTTTTATTACTATTATTTTTCCATGCAGTGCTATTGGTGCCCTTTTAGGACACCTCTAGGTCAGCATTTGTTTTACACACTCATTTGATGCACACGTGCCTTTTTTTCCTTCAGCCAAAAGAGGATCACTTTTCACTACCATTCCTCAGAAATGCCCATTATTAACCAGGCAGCTCCAGCACACTTTTGATTTTTTAGGCAAATAAACAAGTTAAACTCTTACCATTAATCTGGAAAAAAAATATTTATCTACCAAAGCCTACTTTGGACTTATTTGTTAAATAATCTAAAACAATTGTTCTGTTCTGATGTGAATTTCACATATACTAATGGAGGATGAACAGCAATTACAGATCCTTCTGGGTTTATACGTGTAGGGGAAAGGAAGGCAGCTGGAACAGAAGGAGCTCTGAGTACACAGACTGGGTGAGAAAGTCCCTTCCGTAGCAATTCTGCACAGGAGAGCGCAGCACCACGCTGAGGGAAACATCCATTTTAAAATTTAAAAACTCTTTAAAAATTAAGGCAGTAAATAGGCTGTAATGCTGCCCTGCCCAAGTATGTTTCCATTACAATTAAGCAATCAATACACAGTATTTATTGCTGACAGATTACGTGCAAAGAGGAGCACATAAAAAGAGCCATGTGCTGAAACATCCCTGATTTTGCTGTAGCTGTGCTTAGCCAGAAAGAACGCTATTTTTCCCCAGAAGCAGACTTGCTAAATGCCATCCAGTACGTGCTATATAAATGCTATCTGCTCCCCGCCCTTACAAATAAAAACAAAGGCGATAAAAGAAATGGATAAAGAGACATCAGTTTGCAAGGAAAACGCTGGGTTGTATTTCCTGAAAGCTGCACAAGTCAACGTGCAAACTTGAAATATTATAGATCTGGTTTTACAAGTCAATCACAGCTATATATTTGGACTCGTAATTACTGTCAGTTTTGACAGGGAAGGCAATGGTTTTTTTTTTTCCCCGACATGCGAGTTTCAATAAAATCAGGTAGTCACATCACAGAACACTTTCTTACACAGCGAATTAAAAGGACTTCTCACAGAGATAAAGAACACTGCCAGAATTAAATATGTCATACATTCAATTAAAGGAGATGAGAAAAAAAGGACTATCCATACGGGTGGACCTGATCCAAAGCCTTTTGTAAGGATGAAAATGCAATGACTTCCTTGAGCGGACCCTGGAAAAAATTCCTGTCTATTCTATGAAGGAAGAAACAGACAAAACCAGAGGCTATTTTTACCTTTTTCTTTACTTCATAAGACACCAAGACACCAAAGCGATAAATAAAATTTAAATACCTGGGGTGCACGAATGGATGCAATTCAAAATTGCAGCTATTTTGCTTAAAAATGCATGAGTGAAATGCTCTCCACGGCAATTAGAATAAACACCATCTTTCACATACTCAAAAGTGTTTTAATACCGGGTACAGGCACGGAGCCCGTGAGGCACAAGGAGGCACATGACATCTGAAAGAAACACTCAACTTTTCAACAGATATGGACCTGTGGGCCAATCTAATTGCAGAGGCAGGGGACTGCCACATTTGTCAGGAGGGAACTGGGGAACGTGCTTGCTGCTTCGATCCCGTGGAGCTGGAGGGAATTAGGAACACGTCAACTCAACAACAGCGGCATTTTCAATGTGTCAGTCAAAGAACAGCCGAGACCAGACGTGTATTTACTCTGCCATTTCAGTGCGGTGTCAGCTCGGGGCTGGCTCACTGCACTGAAGAGGCTGGGCTGAAGCAGCCCAGGAGAGGTCACTGAGCAAGCAGGAAGCCCCGTGGTTATGCCATTCCTCACAGGTGAGTTCATTCCCCACAAGTTCTCACAGTCCTCCAGAAATGGAAATTGCAGAGCTCCCCAGGCAACCAGCCCAACGCTTCGCTGCCCTGCCCTTGCACAGCCTCACCTTGCGCCTGATCCTCACCCACCTGCGAGCAATGTAAGCCTGTTCTTGCTCCGCGTCATCTGATGATTAACACGATCCCATTTAGCAAGCCATGGCTGTGAGCCTGACTGCGAACAAAAGGTCACTCAGGCATTCCTAACGTGAGATGTAGCCAACGATAACAGTGACCGCTTTGGAGTTCCTTCCCCATCCCTGCCCCAAGTCAGCCACCCATCAATGGGAAGCTGTGGAGGGGCTGAGGAATTGCGCCTGGGGCAGAACGGCACGGCCGGTATGAGGGCTGGTGGCTGGAAAAGCCGTATTTCCTGCTACCTTCAGAACACGCAACTCCATTAAGTCCTCAGAACTGGACTTAATTATGAGAGCAATAAATTTGGCCTAGAGAAAACAGAATATACCAGGAGACGTGGGAACTGTCAGTGGCCCGTATACGGATGTTATAATTCTGTGTCAATATACCCATATAACAAGATAAATCCTCATTATTACGCACTTACTCTTCGGCTGGAAGGAGGGAGGCACAGCCAAAGCATTCATCTGCGGTTGGCAGCTGTCTGTAATAGAGGTTGCTGAAGACGGTGATGACGTCTGCCCCTAGAATCGGTAGGAGAAGAGAGGGGACAGCGAGGTAGACAGGGTCAAGCACAACTTTTCACTACACTAACATAGGGCTGTGTGCCTGTGTTGTTTTTGGAAGTGTAAGCCCCTATTAATCCTGGCATGATAGAACACAGCCCAGAGCCTACGGCCCATGAATGTATATGAATGGGGAATCAGAACTGCGCAGTGTGTAAAATGCTTCCATCTGGTTAATACAGGTCTGGTTAGTATAGGTATCTTACTCCATGGAGATCTTCTCTGGGCAGATGGAAACCAGAACCACCAAAGTCATTCACTGTGTTCACGGTACTCCTGGTACCGTGCCATACACCAGGGGATTTAGAACACCCAAAGTAACTACATAGATAAATTGGCCTCCTACACGTACCCAGGTGGCTAACTCATGGTTGGGTCTCTTCAAATCACAAAATCTACTTCCCACAACACTAACAACTTGCTTTTAAATCCTTCATTTCACATTAGCAAGCAGTTTTAGGAGCACAATGAAGTCAAGGGAATTACGTGGCTGAATGCTTACTATTGTCAATAGGGAGTTAATACCGTGCCCTCAAATTAAGATTTACCTACACAGCTTTCACTGAGGTTAAGGGAGAGTCACATGGCTAAATTCCCTTGTTTCAGACTGTACATGCAGAACTGACTCTATTTTCAAAAAGCACACCGTGTAAAAGACAGAAGGTGCTTGTGGCATTGACAACTGCCCCCATTTCACTCTTTTTTTTTTGTAATACCAGCAGAAATGACAACACTCAGGATGAGAAGAACATTCAAGAGCCAACAGACATAGGAAGGGCAGACGCTAATAAGTATTATGATGAATGCAGTCTGAATAGCTATTGTAATTTCAGTTAATACGTTTAGCAAACATCATGTCTACTGTTATTTTTAGACAAAATTATTGAAATAATTGTCTGAAATATAATTAATTAATAACCAAACACTGTCCACCAAATGAAATAAATATGCTCACAGAAGCTGGTCAGTACTCTGTTCAGTGATCCCTAACAGCCACCCTGGTCAGTTTCAGACCAAACTATCACAGCACAGACTCCCCAGGTCTGAAACGTCATGGCACCCAAGAAAGGTATTTTTCACAACTACCTCCTTAATATGCGGAACATCATCCAGAGTGTGCAAAATAGAATTCCACTGAAATGTGCTCATTACCACTGAGTGAAATGCACCCCAAGAGCTTCTTGGAGCCCCCAGCTTATCCAACAGACAGGGAACGTAAATGAGAATGTGTCACATCACCACGTCATATGCTGCCAGGCTATCATTCAAAATCCCGATCCGCGCCTGATGGACGAGCATCTGCACAAATTGCTGGCTCACCAACCTCATTAGAGATGTTCGCAGCAGCGCTGCAGCTGAAGGGCCCAAGGTGATATTGAACACAGGGCAGTAAGGATCAATTTTCAGCACAGGGCCAACCACGTCTTCGTTCTCTACTGCTTGCCTAAGCCTCATGCAGGCCAACTATTGCTGCAGATGCCAGCTCATTTTCTCAAGGAGGCAATTTCTTGCCATGCTCCTGAAGCATCAGTTTAATCCTACTGTGTAAAAATGGTGTGTTTCAAGAAGACACCTTAAAGCACACATTCATCCCTTCCAAATTTTATATAAGTAAATGGGTGTAGGAGTGCAGTGAAGACAGAGTACTTACAGAACGGCAAGAAGTCCTGAACACGGCTTAGGGGGAGAGGATACGGTGGATGATGCCTTTTCACTTTGAAGTTTCACTCACCTTATGAAAAATGCACAAAGCTCACAGAGCAGATGCTCTGAATGCTGCCTTCGAAGCAGCGCCAGACGCACTAGAGGGAAGGCAATTCTGGTCATACGCAAGCCAGGAGTCGATAATGAACTATAGGTGACCCTGGGTGGCTATCAGAAGGCATTAAGAAGCTGAATGGGCAGTCTGAGCCCATTGAAGCAGGTAGGTACCCACATCATCCATAACGTGCCAGCCTCAGAAGCACAAAAGAATGGATGGATAGGAATCTGGTTAGTTTATAGCCTTTCAGAAGCAACTCTGATCTTTAATAATTTGGACTGCCTAATGTTTTGTGGGTTCTTTTGGGGGAGTTGTTGTGTATTAGAAATTTAGATGCATAGATTACTTCTCCTTTCTTTTTAGTCTTAGGCCTTAAAAACAAGTCTAAAATTAGCTTGAAAATAGGGAGAAATGCATTGCAAAAAATATGCCCAGAGTATTTTACTGGTAGAGACAAAATAAAAAAACAGTGTCTTAAAAGACAAGAAGTGTTTGATAGCAGGCACCTGAGTACTGCACTAATAGCACTATCACAATGGGAAATCCAGGACAAGAGGGATGGGAAGTTTCTAAAATAGAGACTTTAAACCACTAGCAATACAAGTTTTTAAAAAGCTAGAAATACCACATTTCAGTAGAAAATGTAGTGTGACTATTAAGAGCAAGCAGGCATACGGACTCTTCAGAACGGAGAAACCAGTTGAAAACATGATTATAGGTGAATATACAATAAAGCCCATTGCTTCCCACACATACACATGCACTCACGCCTGGCTGCTTTTAATTTAAGCACAAGTATGGCAGCCCTCTTGGAACAGAGCAGCAGAGGAAGGAGGTACCTCGCATCCCTGACAACACACAGCTGTATACAGATTTCATCTTTTCCCTTTCCAAACTGAAATAACTCTCAGAGGCTGAAGACTGCCACAGAACAAGCCACATTGCCCACGCCTGTCAGACTGTCTGTGCTCTGCTCTGTGCATGCTGACCCCATTAGATTTGACTATTAAAAAGCAGCATTGGGCCATGTCAGCTCTTGGGTGGGAGACTGCCATGACACACTTCCATGCTTGCTGGCGTTTGAAAGATTGATAATGATCCCGTGTAATACTTTCGCTTTTAACACAAGCAGTTCAGCACGCGGTCAGCTGGGTGGTGCCACACAGCCCGTCTTGTAGCACAAAACTAAAATCCCAATTACTGATGGCCGTTGAAAATCCCATGGCACTATTAACAAATACGCAAGCAATTACACTGGCCAAACTGGCCGTTCTCTTCTGCCCACATAAATTCTCTCACAGTAACTGAACATGGAGTTTTTTTCATCTCACAGCATAAACTTTAAAGGATTGCTGTAAAAAGCTCATTAGCCAGCAAAAACCTTTATGGAGCAGCACTGGCTTTACAACGGCGGATGAAAGGAAGTTCTTTCTATGCGTCATGAGACAGCAAGACTGCTTAAGGATAAAAGCTCCAACACATCAGTTTGCTATAGCAAAAAAAAAAAAATAGCAGAGAGAGTTTTTAGCAGCATTTCAAGCCGTCTTCAACCTGTCAGGAGCTCTTCTTAGACTGCCCACTGTGCTCTATTCCCATACACATTGCCACAAGGAAACATTGGATTTTTAGCTTTTTTCCTGTTAATTAAGACTTGCTCCTCCCAAAAGGGTGTAAAGAAGCTGATATCTCTGGTTTTAAATTTAACACGTGTTAGCATACCTTTCAGGGGCAGCGATTATTCCTCCTTTGGACCCCTCTCCCTGTGAATTCGAATTGGGGTGGTTTGGACTAACAATTCCAAACAGGATTGCCTAGATCTCATTACAAAATCCTTCCCACGCAAATCCGTTAAAGGATATAATACAATGGTTTACAGCTCATCGCTGCCTGTTCTGCTCTGCAACAAAAAGCAGGAAAAAAAGAAATAAGTGTTCCTTGGCACATGGTGGCTAAGAACAGCATCATCCCTTTGACCTGTGCATCCTGTCTCCACTGTGACCTCCCTTTACTTCTCCCTGTAGCAAGGACAGGCTGCCCAAGTCACATTTTAACCCCAGAAGTATGAAGGGGTGTCCTTACGCTCAGCTTGAATCCCCAGTTTCAAATCCGTGAAGTTGGGTGGTGTTAGCCCCTCACAAGAGGGGAAATGCGCTCTAAAACAGGGACGCTCAGTGAGCTCAATATTGGTGTTTTTCCAAATAAAAATGGACTTAAGCAGACATTTGTTTGAGAGCTGTCAGCTTCAAAAAAACCCTGGTTAGCAAAGGTCTTACCGTTTATGAGCACGTTGTGCTGTGTAAAATGGAAAAGTTGTTTATAGGGTTGCCGTGCATACACTTATTCCCACAGTTTCCATAGTAATAAATTTTTCATCAATTTGAGAGAAAGAGATGAGAGAAACATCAAGTGGCTCATGCAGCTGAGCCTTTGTCATCTACCTGGATATTTTCATCCCAGGTTTTAATATTTTACAGCTTTCCTACAGACCCCAGTGAGCTTCATCAAACCAGGAGTCTCACTGACATCCGCAACTTCATCTTTCTTTACCCGAGACAAAAAAAACTACATTTCTACCTTTTGGCTACAGAGAATTCAGTGCACCTCTTTTGTTTAGTTCAGGTTATGGAAACGATTGCATCTCTTTCAGAATGAGCATTCAGCAGAAGGCATTTTGAAACTCTAGTGCCTGGTTTTTGGTTACTATTCTGGGAGCCTGATCCAGAGGCAACTGGATTGAATAGCTTCTCAGTTGCAGCAGCTTTTGGATCAGGTTCTAAAGGGTTATTCTCTACACTGCTAATGTTGCGTCACACAGTTTCTGCACAGCCAAAAAGAACAAAGTTTATGCTTTTGGCTTTAAACATAGAGTGCAATATTAATTAGCATTCATGTTCTGCTTAATTCCAGTCAATGAAAGTTCTTACCATTAGGAGTGGAGCAAAAGGTGAGCCGGTGCACATACTTCTCCAGATCTCATCGGCAGAGCTGACTGCGGAGTTGGTGCATGTAGTCAGTGGCACTCTGTGCAAAGGGCTACACCATAACCAGGTGCTGGTGAAATGTTAGATGTTAGAAGGAAATTCTTTACTCATAGGGTGGTGAGGCCCTGGCATGGGCTGCCCGGAGAAGCTGTGGGCATCCCAACCCTGGACGCGTTGGAAGGCCAGGTTGGATGGGGAGCTGGGCAGCCTGAGCTGGAGGGTGACAGCCCTACCCATGGCAGGGGATTGGAACTGGATGATCTTTAAGATCCTTTCCAACCCAAACCATGCTATGGTTCTGTGTGTCTACAGAATATTTGGGCTGGTCATTCTTAGCATAGAGGTACTTGAAAAGCCACCAGGATGGCACGATGGTATCTGGGGCCAGTGCTATAAGAAGCATTCGTATTGCCCTTACTTCTGTGAATAAATTCAGATGACAGCCCCATTTCATTTCTTCATTCAGTCTGGAGGCCAGATGGCATTAGAATCATTTACTTCACCTTGTTGTGCTTAATTACTACAATCAACACACTATTTTCCAAATTAATCATAACAAAGTAATTTCATTAGTAACACAGCAGGCTGTTGAATTATTAGCATCATAACAGTTTGCAAACAATTAAACTTTATTTGAACCTTAAAAATTTGCAGAGTAGAACATTACTGTAAGATCTAATGGCAGCGCAGCACAAATGCAGAGCAGAGCAAATAAGCGAGCGAAACGCCGCACAAAACGGGTTTTACCGCCACATTTAACAGAACGGGCAGAGAGACAGACCTGAGCCAACAACGACAATAAGGCAATCGGCATTTTTAACCCTGAGTTTTGTGCAAAGTAGTACTGGTGGCGGGTTTTTTCTCCAAAAAAAGGTGATGGTATTTGCATAGATTGAAAGCGAACGGTCCATCAGCAGCTTTAGCCGCGACACTCCGAGGGACTTTCTTCTCTGGACCGCGAAGCAGCTCGCCTCCCCCCTGCGCCCGAGGAGGGGGCGCTACCCCGCAGACAAAGGCTCTGCGCCGCAGGGCCGGGCCCATCGCTGGGGGAAGGGCGCCCTCTCCCGGGCGGCCCGCAGGAGGGCCGGGCCGCGCCGCGACGCTTTGCTGCCACCTTCCGGCCAGGGTGCGCGGCGCGGCGGGGGTCGGCCCTGCCCTGCTGACCCCAAGCCAGGGGGCGGCGGGCGGACAGGGGGCGGCGCGGCGGAGAAAAGGCAACTCGGGGCGCGGATTTCGTGTCGGCCAGAGAAGTGGAGCTTTTGCAGCCACGAGAGTAGCGCTTTGCATTCAGTGCACAGCCCGCTTGATAAATTAAAGTAGTAAAAGAGCTGAAGACTATAATCTATCATTTTAACATTTCACTGATAACGTACAGAGCCCATTGCAAATGACTATTGCTTTAAAAAATAAAACAAATAACAAAACTCCGCACCCTGTTTGACTCCTATTAGGATCCAGTGTACCAGAAAGTACCATGAATTAGCTAAATCACTGCACAACACCCAGCTCTCTGCAGGCCCTACCCGAGTTCAGCTCGGCATTACCTCTGAACCACACGCACACAGGGCTGCCAAAGTGCACACGTGTGAGAAGTGCAGGGCCTGCCCAGCCTCTGCGCACTCAGGCCGCCCACCCAGCCCTCACACGCTGTGGGTGGGAGGATCCAGAACAGAGGATCCTGCATGCTAACAGCAATGCAAATCCCCCAAACAAGCACTAACTCTGACGTGGCCAACTCCTTGTCCACAAGTGAGAGTATTTTTAGAGGGGTTTTCTGCTTGCTTTGTAGCTAAGAGCTGATGCTCTTAGCTACAAAGTTCTGGGTGCGACATTAAAAATTGCAAGCAGCCCTTTACAAGTTCAGATTTTAAAAGTATTTCACCATCACCACCTACAAAATCATTCTCACCTGCAATTTAGCTCATGTTGACTTACCAGAAAGTGTTCTAATGCATTATCTTTGCCAAATGTTTACATAATTCATAATTCAGCAAGTCAGAAAGCTACCCCACACAGACTGACGTACATCAGCACAAGAACCAAGCCTTCATTTTGTTGTAAGTGGTTCATATTAACAATGCTAAATATAGAAGAAAAATAAATCATTGACTGAAATGTAAAAAATTGAAAAATGTAAATGAACAACAAAAAAAACACATTTGGAAGCAGAACAATTTTAAGACTTGCAATATTACATAGAAATTTCCTTTGATTTTCATAGAAACCGCAAAAAATGTGAACTACTCCAGTAATTAACATATGCGTGAACTGAGCAATAGTTTTCTGCTTTCAAAGTTCAGTTCCACTTTTCTAAATCTGAGTAATGGGAACACAGAGCCAAACTGTGTGGGTTAGATCACAAGCCTATAGCAATACAGTGCTGCTAATACACTTAAGAGCAACAGGCGCTATGTGACTGCTTGTGCCCATATGTTAAATACCATCTATTTCATTTCCTAGCAGTACAATTCTATAAAGAGGGACCAAGAACATTTCCGCAGAATTGTGATCAATTGCAGTTTTTAACATTTAATATATACAAGGCTACGATCTGACTACGTTCGCTGAAACCACAAAATGTATATGGCAGAATCTTCATTCTTCAGAGGTCAGGTCTGTAAACTGCAGCTGCACACCACTCCTGATTTCAAGCGCAGACTTCTCCTGATTAGGGACAGAGAAGTTGAAAGTTCATCATTAACCCCAAAACCTCAGGAATACATATAAAATTCAGTCCAAACACCTTCCACTTTCCATAGATTTCTGCACAAATACGTACATATCAGTAAATTAACAAAACTAACCAGAACTAACCACCAATTTTGTTTTACCCCCCAAAATCTGGGAAAAAAATGCAGTTATAAAATACATCATCTTTTGTATATTGTAGCTTAATAATTCACATGGAATCCCAAAAGAAATGCTTAAATTGAACCTTCAATATATTTTGCCATAGTCTTTACGTTAACAGGACTCCTACAAAGGTTCCAGGAAAGAAATACTTAAGAAACAGAGAACAAGGGAACACACAAGCCATTACAGAAGATTGGATTAAAATGTACTTACCCAGGCCTCTCAAATATCATACATCTCCATTATGTAGGCTTTAGGCACCAAGCCAATGGTTCCCTTCATTTCTCCTACCCACCAGCCAAATCTATTGTACTCCTAATTGAAAACAATATGCAATATTAACCTTTAGTCTGATATAAACGCAATAGAGTTTTGTATGCAACTCCTTATGGTTGCTTTCTTTACATACACTTATTATCATTTCAACTGAAAATTAAAACATTACATCTTTTTGTTAGAGGCATTCACATACAGAGTTAGGCAAAGAGAGAAGCTAAATTTTAAAAAGGTTAGGCATACGCAGGAAAATTTCTTAATTATGGCCACGGTTCCCTATAACTAAAAACAGCTGTCCTCTCCATCTCGTATTCGTCACAAACGTAAAAACCTTGTCTTTGTAACCACAGCACAACACTGACATAAAGGATCAGCTGAGATTCTTTCAGTATCACGAGGCTAAACTCTAAGAAACTTAAAATCAACTTCTTTTAAATAACACTTTGTTCAAATGCGAAGGGAATGCTATCAGTCCAAGATATAATCTCTTTCTATGGACAACATCTACTATTGCTTTAGGCTTGTAGAAAATTCTACAGAAGATCTCATATGTCTGACAGATGACTAATGTACTTTAGTTTGAAATTTGTTTAGGCCTAGTGAGATAAATAAGAAACAAAATGAATTATAATAGTTTAAAGAAATAATATCTTCCAAAAGCAATACCAAGTAAGAGTATTGTGGGATCCAAATTTAATTTTTTTCCTATGAGGTAAATATTTTAAGATCAATCCTAACAGCAGTTCAATAAATTGTAACAGCTGAAATTGCATACTCTCATATATTGAGTTACAAATGAAGCATTATTAAAACAGAGATCCCATTCAAAAATTGAATGATTAGTTAGATAGAAATTACTTTGGAACAAACACGGAAAATACAAAAGACACAGATATCCCTGATAAGCAACATCTGCTCCCTGCTATACTGCTCTTCTGATGAGAAAAGCTGAAGACTGTAGGATTTTTGAATTAATGGTCCTACTGAGATGACACTATAAGCTATTATTTTGACTGCAGATAAGTTTTTTGGTTATTAATAGTCAAGTGGAGCTTAAGGGTTAATGGAGTTTCATTAGAGCCTGAGCTATAATGATTTGCTGCTGGCATATCTGGCCTGGTGGAGAGTTCTCTAGGGTCCTATGAGGTGCTTCATGTACTCAGCTCTCCCTGTGTGTAACTGCAATGAAGCCCTGTTGATGGCTCACTTTCATGTTGGCCCAAGCTCTTTTTTTTTCCGTCTCCCAAAACACTCAGGCAGGCAAGCAGGCGGCAAGCAGGCACACACACGCTTCATTTTCTTTCTGTGGAAGGCTGAACACCAATCTTAAATTAAACATTTTCTTTCTTCGCTGTGCAAACAGGAGTTGGTGATTTAAAGGGTTCTATCCTGCCACCCATAAAATACAGCAGTAAGTGTGGCTTCAAGAAAATCCATGCAAAAAATAGCAGGAAAACCTTCATTTATGATGTAAACTCACAAATTAGCTGCAAAAATACCTCCACCTTCCACTGCAGTATGGGCTTGTCGGGATGCTCTGAAAGTCAAGGGGTACCTGAACCTGATGGGCAGTGAGAAAACTATTCTGAGCAGAAGTTAAGAACTGCTCACAACTTTTCCCATAGGGCATGCTGCACTCCAAATCTTTAAAACGCTGGGTAGCACCCTGACACCAAAGTTTATAATGTTCCAAATCAGCCTGTTTAAAATTTGTATTTTATCTTACAGTACACTGGTTAAATATACAAACTGTATTTCTAGACTACAGTGGGAAACTGCTGAAAGGAGCAGTACTCACGTATACTGCTGGAATCTCAGTAATAAATCTCTCCAAGAAAAAGCAACAAAAGATTTTAAGCTGTTACACGGAAGTCATGAAGAGCCTGACAAAAGAGATTAAGCAAGTTTTGCTAGACATCAGCCAAAAAAACAAACAATACATGAAATGAGGGAAGTGGCTTAGTTAAGTGGTCATTAAATTGCATGACAAATGGCACACAAAGAGCCTGTGGACTATATTATCCATTGAAAATGTTCCACTTAGCAACAACATGAACTCAGAAATAATTGCTTTAAAACAAAACAATTCAGACACCTCAAATGAAAATTAAGAGCATGTTGCTGTTTTGAAAACTTTCTGGGTTTTGTTACTTACTAATACACCACTTACTGCGCTGGCATGAAGCTAAGTGAGAAGATGAAATGAATGTTGATGTAACAGACTAGTAAACTAATTTAAAGATTCACTGCAAGCATTATACTATATAGACAATATTCCAACACAGAAGCTTTTACTCCATCATTACTATTCTTCACATGGGCCTCAAGAGCAACATGAATCCCAATTAAACCATCTGCAGACTATGGAAGTCTGAACAAAAAGATAATACAAATACATGGTTACCAAGAACATAAAACTTTAATTTCGGGTTTTAGAACAATAGTACAGTAGTCCCTTTTTAAACTGATTAAAGTACAGACATTTTTCTCCAAACTCCTAGCCACTCCTCTCTGTCTTCAGTATCATGAAGGAGTGCTCACTGGTCAGTCACAAAGGCAGTTCCCCACTCCTTTCTTGAAGTCCCGTATAAAATCCAAACTGCTGTGTTGATCCTAATCAACAGCATCAATGATGAACTCCTTCAAGACGATGTAAATCAGTTAATACACCATGGTTGTGAAGCCTGTATGCCTACTACCACTGCTGGTGATGTGTACAATATAATTCTGAAGCCCACGCCTGTGGGAAACACTGCTTAAAACGCAGAAAGATCTGAAGACAGTCACGAGTTTTATATTAGTTCTGAGGAGTTGGGAAGCACAGTCCTTTTGCAAGCATCAGCTTATGATCTCAGGTACCACTGGGCCTACCATCTGGTATCCCTCACTGCATTCGGCTCTTAACATCACTGCTAACATAGGCAAGCGACTGTACTTCAGAAGGACTGATAAAATAATGAAGAGTCCTTTAATCTACAGGAAACCATTGTAGTCAATTTATAAGAAATATTGCATCCCTTTGTAGGATGTGTAATTATTTTCTATTAATCATGTGCTATAAAGCTACATTATGTGGTTATTCTGTTATCACTAGAAAGAGGCCTGCAGTCAGCTCCTGACAATGTTAGGTAATTACTAACACAAAGCCTCTTTCTCCTTATGTAGAAATGCTATCAAGATCCAGAGGTGCTGTGATGCTTGCTGTATGAAAATAATTCTCCAAAGAAATTCAATAACTGCAAAATGAATTGCTCCAAGGCAAACAGAGGGATAGGAAAGGGGGCAGGGCCAAATCCAGCAACACTGCAATGAGGAGAATGCACAAGTGTGCGGCCACGATCTGCCATGTGACTGGAGCACATTTACCACAGCAGGCAGGGTTGGCAGGGGAGGGGAGGAAGGGGCCAGCGCAACCGCTGCAACACAAACACCACTGTAGTGGAATATATTATGTCACATAATGCAGAACAACCACCCTAACAAATGACCAAATGCTTTCTAAGTCACTTCTGTGTTTTCACCGTCGGTAAAAGAGTGGATTTTTTTTTTTTTCTCCAGCAGAAATTTATTAACCAGAGTAATTTCACAAGGCAGCAAGGAACAGGTTATGACTTAACCGGCTGGCAAAACACTCTCTGTACAGCAATGTTAGGAAAAAAAATCTCATTGGGGTTTACAGGCTTCTCCTAAAGGGCTCCCAACTGAACACACTGCAAGCAGATGCTTCTTGTCCCATTCCACCCATTGCACTGCACTGATATGTGTGCACCTAGACTCCATGAGATACTGACCTTAGAAGTTTTTATATTTGCAGAAAGTGCTGTAGTAGAAACATACTACCTGTTTCTCGGCATGACTTGTAAATCTAAGGTTTGTTTACTACACAGAAGCACATTTTGATATGCAAAAGAGATTTTTGATATGCAAGAGGATTTCCATGCGTCTCCTCACCTTTAGAAACAGATCCTATGAATAAACGAGGATCTTTAGATGCTTTGCATCATATTCACTTCTACCAACATCAGTAAAAGTTGAGAACATCTCATTCTTGTGCAGTTAGTCCCTACTGTTCAACACCTACAGTATGTTGCTGGGCTTTTTGCTTCTTTTGGTATTTTTGTTTTTTAAAGGGTTTCTGAAAATCATAATTACACTTCAATGCCTTCAAGGAAACGATGGATTTATAATTAAAAAAAAAAAAAAAAACCACAGATGAAGCGTGTGAATTCAAGATTTTTCTCCCACCTTCTCCCATGGCATCGTAAGTAATATTAACTTACAGACTGAAGATCTGCAAACCATAAAACTGAAAAGCAAAATGTATTTATAGCCTTGTTTGGGGTTAAATTAGGTAGCCTCTCCTATCGATCTAAAGAAGTGTGGGAAACAGGGAGATTTTTTTTTTTTTCTAAAGAATATCCTAGGGGGCAATTTGGCAAGATAATATTTTAAGACACCTCTAATTCATCCAGAAGATTGAAGCCAGCTAAAAAATTTCAGAACTTCCTTTGGTGTAATTGCTGAATGATACACTATCAACTAGGGAGCATTTTTGTCACAGAACAGCATTTTCTCTAAAAAGCAGAAAATGATAAACGTTTTAGATAACTGAATGAGACTTCTTCACAGGTAGTAGAGTTGTTTTAAGGCAGCAATAAAATAGTCATCTTTAAGAATACAAGCCTCAGATTTACTATATGGTAGTGTTATTAGGTTTTATTTCCTGAAATGACATGAGACAAAACAGACATCCATTGGGAAGTATTCAATCAGAATAAGCAGACTGACTTCAGAACCAAAGCTGGCCCTGGTTGAAGGGCCATTATCTTCTATCACATGACAAGATGCCAACATTTCTTCTATCAGGTAGGTAAATGCTTATTATTGGTATGCAGACCATCAGAATTTGAGTCACTTTGTGTTAGTCTGTCTTAATTAATCTTCCACTGAAGGGTCTTCACACTCCTCTTAGCCACGTATATAGTACACCTTATTTGCTAATGTAGACATAGGCAGTACGATCATGAAAAGCAAGGTCATCATTAAATATGCCTCTCTGTATGGCGAGCCAGATAATGGCCTCACAAAAACACTCGGAATGCCTTTAACATCTTTTTTTTTTTTAATATACTGAATAAATATACTTAATGTCAGTTGTACACATAACATACAAAATGCTCATACTCATAATTAAGTGGTTGCGCTGTTAAGTTTTACTTTATTTCAGAAGCAGTAATCTAACCTATGGAGATTTTTTTCTTTTTTTCACTGAGAATAAAATGTAGGTTTTGTATCTATGACTTGAACCTTTCTACAAACATTTGTTGTGTTGAAAGAACAAAAATCTCCCACTGGAAGCATGCAACAACTGACTTAGGGGTTAGCGAGGTGCCGAGCTAATGCTCTGCTTTCATGGAAAATTCTGGAGGAAAAGTTTAAGTCATAAGTGAGATGTTCATGAATCATGAACACCAGAGTGAGTAGAATTACATCACATTAGCACATACTCAAATAATAACAGGGAAGGAATATTCTGGTTAGAGATAATAATTTCTAATTTTGAAGTATTATCTATTAATTTAATGCAAATATAAATATAAACGTATGAGAAAATGAATAAGGTTAAAAGTTAAGAAATGTCAGTAATTCTGCCAGAGCAGGTGCCTGCTAATGTCTAAATAAATTTCCATTAGTACTTGCATCTGGCCGATGAAACTATCAAGTTTCTGAACATGAAGTATGCATATAAAACAAATACTGCAACTGCTGCACTCAGGTGAATTGTGCACAGCAAACTTTAAAACAAAATACAGCTACCAATACTCACACTTGGCTTTGTTACTAGAAATTGATTTCCTGAATAAGAGCTCTGGAAGATTTATAAAAAGAATTGTTACATCATGGTTTGTTTTCCCATTTATCATGTGGGCTTGAAAGCAAAGGGAGGCCCATAAACGATCAGGAATTAAGAGCAATCATCATCTTAGAAAATAAGCCACCCAAGTATTGCATTTCTAATAGTCAATGTTAACTAAGAAATCCTATTAATGAGTCCCTCAATCAGCAGAGCCATAAAACGTTTTCGACTGCATAGTGAAAGAGGGGTATACACATTTCTGAAAGCTCACATGATTCATAGTGTAAGTTATAAAAGTCACTTGAATATTCAAGAATAAATTAAAGTGATAAATGTACAGATAAACTGATCTATTCATTTGAAAAGGCTGGGGTTTTTTTGTTTTGATTTTCTAAATAAGTCTCATAAATACTATTGCTATAGTTCTGCTAATTCTGCTCAAATTAAAGACTCAACTTTTACTCTCAGAGTAAAAAAAAAACAAAAAAGACAAAATATATATGTAGGCAAGAGTCCATAGGACTGCTACCGTGCACAGTCTAAACATCCACAAATGTTTAAATAATAGCTAAAATAGTTACTAAATGCATCTTCTGAACAACGAATACTTACTTTTGTACAGTAATTAAATTAGTAATGCATAGGTATTTGTACTATACATGTATAAGCATGCAAATCATGCTCATTACATTAACACTGACTTTAGATGCTCAATTTAAAGTAAATTATGAGGGATTTGTATTTGCATAATGTTTAGCTACTTCAGTAATTAAACACTGCCAATCCGAAATCTTGCTGTTTCTTTTAAAAGGCATTCATCTAAGTTACAACTTGCATGTAACAAATTGTTCATCTAGCTTTATTTAAATGATATCAATGCCCATATTTGCAAAACCGGTTCATAATTATTTCAGTTGTACTAATGACTCATGTACTGGAAAACAATAGTCACTTTTCCCTTGATTTCTCTAAAGTTATTTGAAAAACAAGTAAAAGTACACTGCTTTGGCCTAAATAGTGCTGGGGAAAAAAAATATATATATGTATATATTTCTTTTATCACAATCATTAGAACATATACCACTTATATTTCACTGTAAAGTAAGGAACTATCTTGTGTTGTACACAAATGCTCAATAGTTTGTTAAAGCTTCACCCTTCCTACCATAACACTACTATACCTGTACTTACCTCCTTATCAGCAAAATGTGATTTCTCCAAGAATAATGTTCCTACCTGGCTGACAGATGATAGAAAGGCAATAAAGCCATGGCTAGGTTCAAGCTGAAGCTGAATTTATGACACCATTTTGGATTTATTCGCATCACCTCCTGTCAGTACCTGCATCTCTCATTTTCAACCACTAGATGGTGTGGAAAAATTAAAAAATTGCCAAGGATTCCTGCCGACTGCCACAAAACCCTGTATTAACGTAGGGAATTAAGAAATATTTTTCGAAGAAAAGTCCTGACCCACTTCAGGATGGTTAGGCTCACTTTTCCTTCGGTCATATTTTCACTTAGCAGACAAAGAGCTTGTAAATGATCAGTCCTTGAAACTGAACCAAGCGGAAGGTTAAGATGGATAATTTTCTGGCACTTTCTCCTCCAAGGCCCCTAAATTCTGAGCTGACAGTAGTGGCCAACACTCATTTTTCTGAAAAAGCTGTAACAATCTTTAAGCGAAACACGGCTGAAATTTCTGGACTCTATTTTGGAGCAGAAATCATTCCCAAACAGAAGGGCTCTATATATCTGGAGCAGCAGCAGGCCTGTTTCAAGGACTGATTACGTATTAATCAAGGCATGGCCACAAGACAGTTGATATACAGACGACAGCTAAAACTACTGTTTTTCTATTCTGTTCCATTTTTTTAAATTAAATTCCTCACTATTTGGGGAGAAGAAAGAAGTAGCAAATGAATTTTTCCACCTACAAGCAGAAGTTTAAGATTTTATTAGTCCCTGTAACATAAAAAGTACAATTCATGAAAGGCAAAAACGTTTTTTCTTTCTTTTTCCTTTTTTTTTTGGGGGGGGGGGAGAGGGGGGGGAGGAGCAGATAGGGTGTTGTTGTTTATTAGTACCATTCTTTGGTGCTCTATGAAAGCCTGTCCAATTGAAGACTGTTATCCTGCCTTTAGTAATGTAATTCAGTTATTAGTTTAAGTGACAATGAAATACCTCAAAAGGCATTCATCGTCACATTACTTTAGTAATATATCTTCTATATTTTTATACAGGACTATCTGCCTATAAATCTTAAATTTATTTAAACAGAAGCTGTACATTTATTATCCCTAAAACACAGCAGTTAAAAGTATCGTGGAAGATTTAAAGCGACTGTGACAAAACTGAAGAGTTTGAAACTAGAACAAACAGATGGCTTTAGTTTACATGCTGCTACTTGCATATTACAATGTCTTTGGCATAAATTATACTGAATGGCAATTACATCTGAGATACGTATTTAAAGTCAGGTTTTTAATGAAAGCTAGGAAACTTCAGCTTTTCTTTCAAGTGGGGAAAAGAGAAATTTCCTTAAATGAATTTTTAGAAGTAGACTTCGATGGACTTTAGGAGAGCTTTTTCATTTTCTTTTTAAGGGAAAAAATAAGAATTTAAGAAAATTGAATGTAAAATAAAATTTCGTGCTTATACTGCTTATCACTGCTTCAGATGAGAAGAACTGTATTCATCATTTGCCTTGCAACTAAGGAGGTAGTAAATTAAAAATTGTCCAAATGTGCCAGAGCAAACAGATTCAGAATCTGAGCTGTCAGAATAATTGAAATATACATAAAAAGATGAAAGCATCATAAAAAAAAAAAACAAAAAAACTCTAGCAAGATGCCCCAAAATTCACAGATATAAAACAGGAAAGGAAAAGCATAACATACAAGATAATTTTAAAATTCTACAAGGTTAACTTTTACAAGCAGAGAGCACATTGTCTCCTGTTAAATTAGTTAACAAACGGTAGCCAAGATTTAACAGTAAATAAACATGCTTTTAAGTTAATTCCTGTTACATGGCTATGTTTTAAATATGATTATAGTTCATTTGACAAATAATTAATTGCAGTGAATATCTGATTGCAAACAAAGGATCTGAAAGGGAGTGCCAATTTCCCCCCATAGAACTGTGGGAATGTGCCCTTCTGTGCTTTCCTCTTTTTACAACCACTTAGCCTCAGTAGCATGCTGTACCTTGCTGAGAATGTAGATAACATCACCACGCTTAAATGTCAGCTCATCAGGTACATCTCCGGTGCAGTCCCACAGACCCTGATAGAAATTGGCATAATCGGTATTTTTGCCATCTGCAAAGAAAACGACATCTAATTACAACGGATAAAGATTGAGGGACTAGCGCTGCTCTTTAAATCTTCAGATACTACAATGCAATTAATTAGCACGCATTTCTTAATCCTCTTTGAAGAAACAGCTCCTTCATACCACAAAAGCAAGTGGAAAACAAGTTTAATGTGCGAGCCCTTCACTGGCAACAGTTGTATGACTTAGAAACATGTAGCTACAGGTTCTCAAAGCATTTTACAGCTGCACCTTAAAGCAGCCAGATTTCCTCTACTCACACACTTCCAGCAAGCCATAGTTCTATCTCAGCTTGAAACTGATAAAAATGCTGGGGTATAATTAATAACTATCTGCAAAAGGAAGCCAAAGTAAGTATTTTGTGATACGCTCCCCCTCCCAGTTCTGTTCCAACAAAACTAAATAACTTCACCGAGAACCTTTTAGATAATCTTGGATTGTTCTTTCTGAAATACTGGAGAACTTTAAGACTGTTGCTGAAGCTGCATTTTAAAAATATTTGTGTCAGCTCCGGTTTAGGACATTAGGCTCTGGCTAAACATGCAACTACACTACAGTCATAAACTCATCCTTCTAACAGTGTAAGCACAATGGATGTGCTGTGTTCAAGCTGCCATACAGACCATTAACTGATTGATTATTTAGCACTCTTTGCTCTGTAATATGGCAATAACACAGTAATAAATGCTTTGTCATACACTTACAATACAGAGTACATCTATTGAAACACAGCACTTACACACGGTTAAATACACTGGGAGCTTCTGTTACGCTGCAAACTATTTCCTGTTTTTAATTCCATGAGAATCGAGTGCGATGAGTTAATGCAAAAAGAATGTAAGCAATACCACTAAGATGACCAGTTACATTATGTATACACTAACCAGACAGAATGTATATGTACTAATAATTTACATCACTGGAAAGCTATCTTCTAATTCTGATAACATAAATATCACTGAACTGGCTGGATCAAGGCTGTCATCTTAGTTTTGTTATATGATCCTGGAACAGCAGGCTTGCTGGTTATTTCAACATATACCAGTTACATTTGCATGTCGTTAGCACTCTACACCATTATTTATAGTTTACAATTTAATCATGATTGGTTCACTTTATTACTGAATAAAATCCCTCTAAAATATCAAGTAACAAGTGAGATGAAGTGTCACACTAAGTAAAATACAGTAGCATTCAATTTGTGTTTTTCCGCATTTTGACATATACTTTAATTGTAATACTCTCTGTATGAGCCAGAAAAGCTTGTTTTCTATTTATCCATTTCAGTATGTCTTCTGTCACATCTTGTTTTAATGACAATTCTGTCATATGGCTAAACATTCACAACTTTGATTTTAAAGCTGCTGTGCAAGGTAGACATCATTTAATTTTCCACAAGCTGGTGATTAGTAGCTACCATTTCCCAGATAGCACTAGAGGGCGTTCTGACTATCAACCCACAACTTCTGCCATCGCATCAAAGGCACCAATATATACATATAATAAAGGCTACCAGCTATTCAGAAACAAGAAATTCCATTACTGAAAAATGCATAGAGAGAATAATATTCAGACAGAATCATTATGAAATGTTGCACCTCCAAATTTTGGCCCTTCCTATTTGTCAGTTTATTATTCACCAATTTAGCATCAGACAATTAAAAACAATAACAATGATCAGCACCAAATCAATTTGGAATAAATTCTGAATCTGAATATCTCCCCTTTGATTCAGCATTGACCACAGTTCCTAGCTCTATCTCAGAAAAGATAATGTAAGCCCAAGTGAGGGAAAAAAAAAAAACTAAAGAGCTTCTTTGGTATATTCCATCCTTACAGATCTTTCAACAGTTGTCTTACTGATCTGAGTTTAAAATACATTAATCAGTACTTGTATTTATTCAGAGTTGCACTAAAAATGAATTGTGATTTTTCACACTGATCTTTTTATCACCTTTTATGTGCTTGAATTAACTGCAAGTAACACACTAATGGGAATCACAAGGAGAATACCAGCAACAGAATAGATGTCACAGTGAACAAGGTACATCTCTCCCTACATACTTATCACGAGCATTTCATGAAGCCTTAAAGCAAGAAAGGAACTCAACTAATAAGACGGCAACTCTGGAAAAGACGTGTTTTGAAACAAGCTTATTGCTACTCTGAAGATGCTGCCCAAAGACTAACCATAGCTCTGTGGCTTCAATGTGAAATCAAATTATGACAGAGATTTGCTAATATCAGAAATGCACATTTCTCTGAAAAAAATATCTCAAGGAGCAATTGGTACACACCAGGAGCACAGAAAGGAAACAAGGGAGAGGGAGTGCCAATGTGAGTTTGTGAAAAACTACACCAGTCTTCAAACAAGTGGCGTTCCCAGTTGTGAATTAACTTCTAACATCCACCAGCACAAGTTACACAGGCATCAACATGAAACGTAAATAGAACTTCAGAGTCCGTATGTCTAAAGGACGTAACACTTCATAAAATGATTCACAGTGCTTCACAAACTCAGAGGCACAACAACAATAAAAAGCTGCAAAAACTTCAGTAAAACACAAGTCCATTCTTTCTTGTTTCATCCCTCTCTTGGTTAGAGAGGATCCTACCAAATTTCATTTGAATGCATCTGAAGAACTGGATAAAATAAAGCCATGGGACTTCAGTGAAAAAAATTGGTATTTATATGGTGATGAAATTATGTAGACCTTCATAAACACAGGAGTACATGAAAGCAGCTGGTAAATTTAGCATCAAGAACATAAGCGCCAATTATAGTTCAAATTCAAAAAGTCTTGACTTGCTGGAATATCTCTGTCATAATTACATCCTATTCTTTTGCACTGTAAAACGGCTTGTGCTAACTGCTAAACAAAAGTCTGTAACATTGGAAGGCATGGTCAGATAGGCTATAAATGTGAAAAATATATGAAAAAAAGAATTTTTTTTTTTTTTAAATGCAGAGTAGAGGGTATGAGGCAGTTTGTTTTACTTACTCATGGCTTTTCATATTAGCAATTACAAGAAATGGTTGAGAAGGATTTTGGATAAGTTATTTCTCAAGGAAATAGTTCTTTCATTCCAAGACAGTTATCTGAACAAACAACTATCCAACAGTTTCCAAAACTCTTCTACAAAGAATTCCTCAGAGTTTTCTTCTGCCATCTCTGTTCTTCGCCAGTAACAGCAAAAGGAACAACAGATATTTTTGGCCAGTGTAGTGATGAAAACACTTAAGAGTTATTTGACAGATCAAGAAGCAACCGCTGCTGGGCTTCCTAACGGTAGGCTCAGACTGCTTATTTGACTGAAAAATACTGGCATCTAACATTACATGCTCGAAGAGACAAAGGTGAAGAGTTATGGTAGAAGTCTGAAAAGTGTTTCTCTCAAATATGGACTTTGGATGTTGCAAGCTGTTTAAAAATGCCAACAGATTGCTCAAGGGAAAACAAAACTATATGAATATTCTAACAGCCTCAATAGACAGAAAAAGAACAAAACCTGGTACATATTTCTTAAGGTTTTAAGTGTGCTGACCCACCGCAGCCTAAGCCAGTTCAACTGCAGGCTGACCCCTCCCTACACCCTCTCTCATGCCAATTTTGGCACTTGCCATTTCTGAGCACAGAGTTAGCAAAAAAACTACACTGATCAAAACAAAATCTGGAATTACAGCTAAGCATGGAAATGCACTACTGAAAACGTTAGAATAAAAACAGCTGTGCCTGATTTTCACTTCCCTTTTACCAGTGATGGCGTCCAAATTAATAAACTATACTAAAATAGTAACTTTGAGCTACTCGGTCCACATCACCTACTTTCACCTTGCTTGTGAATGAAGGAACACAAAGGTTTGCTTTGATTTCACTCCACCACCTGTGTAGTCCAATCTGTTCAGCATAACCTTCCTCCTTTTCCTTCTTCTATTCCTTCTATTCCCTTCTTCTGTCCCTTAGCTACTTTGAAATCAAGGTACCTACCTTGAGACAGCACAGACTAGAAATTACAAAAATCTTTTTCTCTCACCTGGCTGAGCTCACAGACAATTTGCAAAAGATTTTCTGTGATATTCAGGTTTAATAAAGGTAGGCAATAAATAAAGTGTAAGAATGTATGTGTTGTCAGTGTGGAGAAACATAAGATACTCTTGAATATAGTTAGATATTTCAGTAATGCCAATCTTACTTATGTCAACTCCGCCCTAAAAATCCAACTGATTTCCAGTGCTAACAGTTGAACTAAGTAAGACCAGAAAATTAATTTGACATCTGGGAAAATCTGTTCAGGTATTTTCCAGGACATTGCGCAAATACTAACAGGTCGGACAAGGCTCATTGAAACTTTTAAGAAATTCATGTGCTAAGTTTTTTATTTCTTAAAAGTATCATCACTTAAAACTTCAAGATGATCTATTAGTGAAAAAATGTTGCTGTCAAGTTTGTAATTGGATTGACCCCATGCTCTACTATGACAACGCACTTTTATAATTACAGTAATGTCTAAATGAGTATTAAATGCTAAAGCTGTAATGAGTCGTGTTGTCTTACACATGTTTTTAGCAGAACACAATGTTAACAGCATCTGATGACTTGGCTTTTGCTTCCTTTCCAAGAAAAGCAACCCCAAACCCTTCACAGCAACTTGTTCCTGCTTTCCTGTATGGGTCAGGAAATCAGGCCTCTGTTTCCTCTCCACACGTTGAAACAGGAAGAGCACTGCAGAGCTACTTCCTAAAGGAACTCTTTTTGTCCACCCTTTCCTTGACAGCCCTGAAAGAATGATGTGCATTTTGAACGATGGGGGAAGGTGAACCAGATTGCATGTCAATGCAGGTCACAGTTACAATGCAGCAGATCTCAAAAAGGTGCAAGGTCTGATAAGAAGCAAGTCTTCTCTACTTGCTGTGTCAAATCACCAATAGTTTATCTAAAGGTCCATGCCCTTGAAGCACATATATATCTTGTTTTTAAGCATAACTGGAAATACATTTCTGTCAAGAAAAGTTGTCTGGCCATGAGACTTTACACGGTGTATGCAGTTATTTTTCCAGTCCCAGAGATAATTAGCACAAGGGCAGTTTGCCAAGTTAAAGCTGAGAGAATATCCTTCACAGCCTTCCTAGGCATTGGTGTCCTTTTCCAATTTTTATGCTGCTGTCACTGGACTCTGGCATTTCTTACCCAATTCATTTGCTTTCTGTGGTAATCATATGCAATGAAGATATGCATGGCCAACATTTAAACAGGCTGCAGATCAATTAGTGGTCTTAAGTTTATCTGATTTTTATCAAAGAAGACAGAGCTTTGGGTCGATTGTCAGAGCCTGTGTCAAGTTGACCTTTTCAGAGATGTCTACATTGCCAGTCCCTTGGGCAACTTGTTGTCCCCTGTTAGTCTCTGAATGGCAGAAGTCTGTTCTGCTCAAGCACAAAGTATACACAGATGTCTATATTACATTCTTATAGGTTTGACAGCAACTGCATGTTGTATCTATAAACTGTCCTTTAGCTGTGACACTTCCTCAATGATGATAAGCTAATTTATGCAACTAAATCTCCTTTGTGCAGAAATGAAAGCTAATTGAGTCATTACAAAGTAATTCAGGAAGGAATACCTTGTATAAATTGGCTTACTTTATAAATCCTTCTCAAGTGGTTTTCATGCATCCTAAGTGGTGCTAAGCAGTTTTGCTGCCATCAAACACCCAGGTGAAAAAGACAGCTTAGAAGAGCTATAAAAACATTATTTTAAAACAGCAGAGGAAGAGAAAAGAAAATAAAGATAAAAAGAAAGTACACACACAAAATAAAGGAGAAAGATTTTAATTACCTGATGCAGCGTCTACTTGCTCCTGGCTCCATTTCCTTGGCATTTCAGTCTTTGGAGGAGCATTTTCTTCTGCAAAACACAATTGCAAATGAAACTGAAGGGACACTTCAGCTGACAGGAATTACAGCCCACATTAGTCTGAAAACCACACTCCACATTTCCAGATCATAAGCCCTGTTTACTATTTTGCATTTGTACAGCAGTTGGAGCAATGTCATTTCTGTGCCTTCCCCCACCCACCCATCCAAATATTCCAAGTTTCCTTTCAAAATCTCAATTGTGAACATGCTTTCCTTCTCAATCCACTCTGAATACAGTAATCCAGTTCTGCTGTTTTTATGTCATCCAAGAAAATTAGAATGAGAGTCCTATTCTGTTATATACATGTCTTGTCAGGATGAAGAGGAGGAAACTGAGGAGTGAAAAAGTATCCCAGCCCGTATAAAGTAGTCAGTTCAATACAGAAGTATGCAGAGAAGGAAGAGGACATCTTCAGCACCATCAGGCAGACACGCACACTAGCTAGGCACCTGCATGATGGGAATGCAGGCACCACAAGATGCATTCAGTGCTCTGCCTACTGCAACTAACCATGGTTTTAAGCAAACCAGACTGCAAGTAACTTATTTCAAGTTTAAGAGACAAGAAAAGAAGAAGCCTGGCAGTGATCTATACTAAAGCATGTTTCCTGGCTAGCAAGATTGGAACACTCTATGAAATTCCTATAGGCAATTTCTTAAGGTGTATTTCATCCTCATCTTACACAGAAGGGGAATTCTTTCACCCCCACACCTTCACATGAGGAAATTCACACTCCATTCAGCACAGGGATGTCAGACTTGCTCTGCACAACTCGCAGTCAACAATTTGTCAATGAGGCAGGACAGGGAACAAACCATGAGCTCTTTTTAAGTTGTATTATTTCTTCAGGGTCATGAGAAAGTAGAAACACATTCATCTTGGCCCTTATAATATACCAAAAGTTGTTGAATGAATGAAGAAATAATATACCAATAAATTCACTTCTCAAATAAGAATTGGACTTTTAATATGTTTGAATTACTAGACATAGCAACTCATCACATCTTATGTCTTAAAAAGAAGCATGAATACCAATATATGTTTCAGCAATTTACTTTGATAGTTTATTAATAACAGACAAGATACAGCACTCAACTTTAGAAATGCTCCTTATTGTGAAACTTTCAGTAATCTGACTTTCTACTTTGACGAAGAGTGAATTTTACATCAACAGTTCAAAGGATTGCTAGCATTGTAAAATTTAATCTACCCACAAGACTGTTTGTGTGAACATTAGAGCAGATGTTTAAAGCACAAGAGTAGACCTGCTGAAATAAGTATGCATAATTGTTTGCTAACTTACATACGCAGGTCTACAAATATGACAGTTACTTCATGAGATTCAAAGAGCTTTGAACTTCTGCCCTGCTGAGCCACTGAGAGTTTTTGCTGTCTGACTCTTTACTAGCTAAAAGTCTGGTTGCAATGAATATAAACTATTATTTGAGCCAAACAAGAAGAAAAAACAAAACCAACACGATAGAACAGGAAAAATCTAAAGCTGCAGTACAACACAAAACACTCCAAACTATTTATTGCAGTTAAATGTATTCCCTCACTTGGCAGACCACTTGTGGCACATTTCCAAGTACACTCATTTGTTTGTTTTAAGCACTTAGAATTGGAGTACAAATGACACAAATACATCCCTATAAGCTGTCCAGAGCACTAGGAGGCACTGTCATTCTATGGCTTCCATACCACAATTACACCACCCACAGGAGTTATTATCCCATTGCCAGTCATATTTTGTAGGATACTCCCTAATGTAAGAGGAGTCAAGAAGACCTTTAAAATAATCTGATGCAGTATTTTTCTTCTTCACACCATTGCCGCCAATACAGTAAGACAGTATTCTTCTCTATCTTCTCACTATGTCAAAATGAGAGCAATCAACACTAAACAAACTAGAACTCTTCCAGAGCTGTAGATCCAAAGAACAAACATCTGGCCCTTGAGATATAGGTTACATTTCACACTCAGAGACCCTATTGGCAAACAATCCTCAAAATTTTTGAACTGACAGTGAAACGAGGAATTCACTGTATTTATTTATTTATTTCCTGTTAGTCCCAGAAAGATGCTCAAAATAATTTACCTATTTGAATCTGAAGAAAGAACAGAAAAATAAATACCCAACCATAGATGATTCCATCATTCACACAATTTTAAAATAAAAAATAAGATGGTGAATACTACACTAGCTGAGTTTTTGACATTAAGCCATTGATTTTTCTTCCAAATTCTTTTTCTTAAAGGGAAAAAAAAAATCAGACTACTTGAGTAAAAAATGGATTAGAACTGGCTCAAGCAATGCATTCCTTCAATGGAATGTGGAATCTCCATAATAAATATGCATAAACTTAACAGTTTCCTCTACCATCACACCTCTTAAACATTTTCATATACCATACACTAATTTATAACATTATTAAATGGTATTCTACTGTTTTTTAATCTCTGAGACAGACATTGCCTATGCACAGCATTAGTTGATACCTGGGATAATTCCAGCTTGTGGGTTAATATATCCTATTCAACACTTTAATAACAGTAAACAAAAACAGCTCAGCTATGCAGCAGTATCTTCCAAACCACACAGATGGTTATAAGGTTTTCATTGTGCGGTTTCCATAGCAATCATATTGCAAATCTGGAAGCTTCTTGCAAATAAGCAGCTTGTATTTACATGCCTCTCGGCTGCAGCATGGAACTCTACAACATGTGAAGTTGTTATTCCAATCACATATTGTTATAAACATCACTGGAAGATGTTTTGATCGGTTAAGATAAAAACTACTGTAGTGAACTAATTTTTCATCTCTTTCATAATGATAAAAGCAATCATACGCTTGTAATGCACATTAATATGTCTTCATTTGAAATCTCACTGTGGTGTCAAAAGGTTATAAGCACATAAACAGGTCTTATAAGACAAGCCCCCACAAAAACACTTGTTTTATTAAATAATCAATTTTAAAAATCACAGTGCCTTTACTATCGTATTCAGCAGGGACGACAGACACGTGCATGCAAATACAAAGGTGTGTACATGAAGAACTCTGCTGACATAGAACATCACAGCTCCATACTGCTTTGTGTAAGAAAAAGATAAAAGAGTTTATTAACATGAAGAGTATTACCCCTCCACACTGCTTTTTCCCTACCAAATAGCGACTCTGTACAGAAGTAAACAAGAGCTTTCAAACATGCATAAATGCTTATTATGGGAAACAGCTGAGACCTTTTCTCTCTCTGATTTATTATTTCATGAATTGACCTAACCCCATAACAGATGGATTATTTTCCTAATAAGGAACATAAATCAATCCAGCTATGTAAATCTGAAAAACAGCGAGAACTGGCTTCTTACAAACAAGATTATTGGCAAAAAAAGCATTTAAGTAATCCCGAAGAAGGAACAATAAACACAAAACTTAAGTACATGAAATCTCTTTTATAATTTGGCCAAACTGACATCTTCTACTAGCATTAGTAGTGAGGACTAGAAACCATTTGGGGTCAAAGGAATAACAGCTAACACCCTGTTCTGTGTAAGGCCAGCACACTGCCTCAGTTGAGCAGTTCAGGGCACAGTGCTCCCCAGCCTAGGGAGCAAGGGGCCTCCACAGTACTCTCATTATATACACACCTGTATACGCCTGTACACTTCAGCCAAATTCTTAGTGAGCAGTATCCTAATCAGCTTGATACATTAGAGACCATCCACAGACTACAAGACCCTAAGCTTATTTGCTTTGGTGTGTATATAAGCATGGACTTTCCTTTCTGGCATCTTTTAGACTCCACATCTACCCACTCTGTAGCAAGAGACCCCTAAATTCGAGTTGCAAAACTCTAGTTCTGGTAATCCTATGATATTGCCACAGATCTGGCCTTTTCTTATCTCCTCATGGATGTGACAGAATCATAGACTATCCCAAGTTGGAAAGTACCCAAGAATTATGGAGTCCAACTCCTGGCTCCACAGAGCACCACCCAAAATTCAAATCCAAATGCTTTTTGAACTCCAGCAGATCAGTGCCACAACCACCACCCTGGGCAGCCAGTTCCACGTCCACCACTCACTGGTAAAGAATCTTTTCCTAATGCCCAAACTGACTCTCCCCTGACACAGCTCTAAGCCATTCCCAGGGTCCAGTTGCTTTCACCAGAGAGAAAATTACTGGATGATTTACATACAACTTGTTGCCATTTTACCCCGCATCCCCAATAACCTGCTTCATCCCTCATGCGCTTCATAGACAAATGCAACAGCTTGGAAAAGGCTGCTGAAGGTGATACTCACCAGCCACATTGTGAGACCTTAGGTGCAGCAAGTACAGGGAAAAACACACACCTTATTAAAGCTTTGTCTGAGTACAACGAGGCATTTAGTTTGGGGATGAAAATGCCTCCAGGAGGGTGACATAACTGGGAAAAAAGTTGATGGCTATTTAGAGAAGAGACTAGAAATCCAATAATTTCTTGTCTTATTTCTCATTCTTCTTTCTTTATGAGAGAAGAGATGACAATTCTTATTTCAATCCTACTTCTGTGGGTCAGCTAGTTACTAACCACTGGCTCATAGAGAGTAGCCCCAAACTGGACTGAAAGTTGATTTCAGTAACATAACAGCAAAGACAGTGACACAAATGGGCCACAGACACAGGCTAAGCACAGGGACTGTAGAGGTGACATCGAAGTATGAGCAGAAGCAGAATTTGCACCTGAGAAAATGGTCACCACTGGGTTCAGAAATACGAAAGGATACAGCCAATACAGAACTGTACTGAAACAGAATACAGAAAGATATTGTTTTTAATATATTGGTTATGTCATGAAAAACATAAAAATATATTTTAAATAAAAATACGATGAGTACCAAGATGCTTTGTTTTCAATAGAGAACAAAACCAATGCCAGTCTCCAGGCCCAATTCCTTCCATCCTATGATCCAAGACTGATCCCAGCATGGAGGCAAAAAGTTGCATACAAATATACTAACAGCTAACTTAGACAGTGCTCCAACTGACTTGTTGTGCAAGTTATAATCTGCTCTTTGAAAACAGCTGCTATCTAAATTCCAGAATTAGCAAGGTTGAGTATATGCACTGCTTTTTTTGTCCTACCAGCAGACAATGTACTGACTCCCAGTGGCCTTAAATAAATGCCACTGACTGTACAAAGTGAAGGCTGAATCATGAAATAGTTTGGGGTAGAATGGATCTCTCTAAATTGCTTAATCTAACATTCTGCTCCAGGTCTGAAATTTAGATCAAGTCTCTAAGAAACATTTGGCTTCTTTTGGTACTCCACTCTGATAATCTAAGCCATTCAGCAGTTAAACTCTCATGTCTCATGTATGATACAAGCATAAACTAATGACTTCATAGAACAGGATTAGCTCATGACTCCTTTTATCAAGGTATTGCTAAGACTCCAGATGTAAGGTTTCCTAAACTTCTTGAGAAATCCTGCATTTTTTTTTTCAGCTGCATTTCTTGTGTCTTGAAAAGGTGTTCTTTTACACCACCTTTTCTCCCAATTGTGTAAGCAATCTGAAAACAGTTATCTCAGCTAAAGGTGAAGCAGTGCCCCCTATTGAGAAGACCTTGGAAGGCTAACTCACGGTCCTTAAAAGATGAGCAGACTTTGTAATAAATAAACTCAGGATCGATGCTAGTAAAAAAAAAAAAAAAAAAAAAAAAACCAACAACAACAACAAAAAAAAAACAGTCAGATGGAGAGGTCCTGGAAGTCCTGGAATGTCACTTCTAGATTTTCTGCAAAAAATTCTCTTACTGGGACACCATCCAATGAACCTAAGCTATATGTCATAGTTTGGTGTAATCAAAACCAAAAAGCTGGTACATTTTCTTCCTACCAAAAGTATTTTGGAGGTGTAACATTTGCCAAATTAAAGAGTGGAATAAACAAAACAATATAAAAAAGCAATATTACTTGGGACAAACACAAAGCACACTTCAGGCTGCAATTCCCTAGTCTTCTTTATATAGTTCCCTATATAAACACATCTACCAATTGAGTATTTAATTAACTAATCTATACATTATAACTTTGTAGTATAGTGTCGTATAGACGTTCTTTGGATCATATAACTATTGATATGAAGAATAATCACAGAGTGCAGCAGTGAAGAGAGAGAAGAAATTTGGGGAATCTAGGGAGGAACGGTGAAGTCTGTAAACGCATTGGTGAAAAAGGCACTGCATTTTCCTATTTTATCATATACACACTCATCAACCCAAAACATAATACGGCACCAAATTATAAAAGCATTTCTATAAAAGCAGGAAGATACTATGACCACTCACCACCTTACTAGCAAGAAAAAAAGAAAAAAAAAAAGGAGATTTTTTTTTAGCAGAAAGTATTTACCGTAGAGTTTTAGGGCAAAAAAAATATGAAGAGTAAGAGATCAAAAAACACATTTTGTTCCTTTGAAGAAAAAGAGTTGCTCTCACACAAGAGGGAAAAAAAATCAAGCATTATTGGCAAGGTCATCCATGGTTGCTGCACAGTGCAGTGTTAAATGTTACTTCCGTCTTAACACAAGCAGTTGGATCTTCTTACTCTAGTGTATGCCCTTTTACAAAGTTAACATGAAACATGGGACTATGCTTTGCTTTATCTCCCCTACTTGCTGAGACCTGAATATGTCAGCACTTTGTCTTTCTCTGTCCCAGTCCTTTTGCTTTCCTGCCTGTGCCCCATTCTGCAGCCACAACCAATGTGCATTAAGACTATGTCTCTCTGCAGAGCTCATACATATGTTGTTCCATTGCCAAACACAAAGGTTGTTGGTTAGTAAGAGCTGTTGTTTCCAGGAGTTCACAAGGCCCTTCAGGCTTTAAGAACCAAGTATCACTACGGAAGGAAAATCGTGCTCAGTCACCTGAATGACAGAACAGAATATACTCATTAGGACAACTGAAAAATCCACAGAGGTACAGGCGATTCCTGGTTTTAATTATGAATATATTAAGATTTCATGAGCTCAGCTTCCTGCCTGGAGTGCCTGCTTGGAGCTCACTTTGCATATAAGCAACCTTCACAGTCATACTCTGAGTGACAGCTGAATCAACCCAGACGTTCTGTCCCTAGCAATACTCTTCCAAACAACAAATAATTCAAAATCTCAACTGGGAAAAAAAAAAGCAACACATTTACATTCTCTACATTCTTTTTGTCTTCTTAGATATAGATGAGGAAGAACTAGCCATTAGTAAATTTAGGGTTAAAGATAGAGAAAAAAAATTAGCTAGGCTGACAGGATTAGGAGGAATAGAAATATGTAAAACCTCAGCTAGACCAACAGTAACTACGGGAGAAGAGCAGGTGTAAGAAGGCAGGAAAAGCAGGAGTATGTAACAGACCATCTAGAATTCCTAATTCTAGAATACTAAAATTTCTTTGACAAAATGATCTAATTATTATTAATAAAATTCAATACAAATATGCCGAAGTGCAATGTGCACTGCATAGAAATAAGGGATTAGTTTTGCACTGACCTTTTTATTTTCTCATGAAGAAAGACCTGATAATAGTTATTCTTCTCAAGAGGAAAGATAAAGGTCATCACAAGCAAGTTCAATTGTGGATATATACACAATAATTATAATGAAGAAAGAAGAAATTATAGAGAGCCACTTCCAGAAAGTCATTAATTTTTTTTTCCTGCATTTACATTCACAGCTAATAAGCATTTAAAATTAATTATTTCAGGAATTTATTTTCAGAAATCGAGTCTCTTAGACTTGTCTGATCCTGTGTGCTGAGTGAACTGGTCTCAATATGTTAAATTTAAAAAAAAAAAAAAAAAAAAAGTTAATGGATCATCAAATAAGATATCATAAGCAACTTCAGAACCCAGCTCCACTTAAAGTTCTTAAGTTAGAGTAGGCACTTTTTAAAATGTTACCTATACTTTTTGACTGAGAGCCTAGATAACTTCCACGTCCAAGCAGAAGGATCTCTGAAGGTAAGGTTTTATGTCAGCATCCAACAAAAGCACAATTCTGGCTCCACTTCTAAAAATGTTCCAAAAGTATCAAACTTGGCCTGTGAAATCCAGGCAAGAGGTGTCTTATCTAAATCCATACTTAAACATTTAAAGAAGGAATAAAATATTTTAGGATACTTCTCTTAATAAGCCTCAACTTCTGATGTTTCTACACACTCTTCACATTATTTAGCTAATTAACAAAAAATGCTCCCTCACCTGCCCTCCTCTCTAATTGCAAACAGTTGCAATTATTGGAAAAACTGATGTTGTTGAAACTGATTCCACAGCTGTGTTGTAGGTTCGCAGGAATTTGCACCAGAAACTGCTTTCCTAAATACGTGTGCATGCACATAACTCTGTTCTTATATATAAGCATTGTAAAGATTTATGTGAATTCACTGTAACTAAATTGGTTTGTTCTCTTAACCCATAATAGCTCTTAGCTATGTAAATAGTTTAAGCATTCAACATGACATTCTATAAACTTTTATTAATTAAGGTTTTGCCAAAATAAACGTGGTAGCTATTAAAATCTTCATAGAAAACATAAATAGTTCCCTATATAAGCACCAATTTATATAGTCTACCAATCGAGTATTTAATTAACTAATCTATACATTATAACTTTGTAGTATAGTGTTATTTGACAACCACGTACAGGAGTTACAGTTTTCAGGCCTAAATTTATCTGCTACAGAGAAAGAAGTCTTTACATGTCAAGTAAAGTTTCCCATACTCATTGATCAGCAGCAAGATTTAAATTTAAAAGTCATTTCTGAAAATTACATAACCCTAATTGTGACAAATGTGACTTGACATAATATTTACATACACAGAATCATAAAGAAAGCATCTTATTTAAACCACATTATGTCCTTTAATAATCTGCAGGGTTAAAGTATTCAAATTTATAGCCTGATTCCAGAAATGACTTTACTCCACAGGGCACAGAAGACAAGGCATTTCAGGCTCGTTTGCTTTAGTGAGAGGAAACACAATACAGTTGTTGGCATGTTTCCACAAGTAAAGTCTGGCTCCCAGATGCTTCTCTAGTGACTCCTTTAAAATGTTCTACCAAGACATTTTTGTATTCTCTGTGTTGATCATTAAATGCACATTAACCAAAAAAAAAAAAAGGCGCCCAAAAAAAACCAACCAGCCTTCACCCTTTGGGTACTTTCATGAGAAGTAACAAACCCACACCACTGCCTCTTTTCACTGTTTGTGGCACATGCTGCTACATTCAGTTATGGTGACTATGTTAAACTTGTTCTCCAGCTTAAACGATGAAATAAAGTAACTGTGAAACGTGCTTGCTGTGATTCACTAGTAAAGAAAAATCAGAATAAATCAGAAATAAGCTGAAAATTATAGCTGCTACATAGACTGTTTACACATACAGTATTTGGGGGTAACAAGTCCACATTCATCTCTATACATGTTAACAAATGCAGTCTCATTCCCCTCCTCTCATCCACTAGGAACAGAGTGAGATCAGCAGCTTCGGATGTCTGATGTCACCAGCCCTACATGGACCTTGAGAGACAAGGGAGGATGGCAGGGATCTGAAAACAGTTCATAAGCAGGAGATGAAAACTGCTCCCAAGCAGCTTGCCACTTTACTGTGGGATCGGCATGCAGCTGGTTCTTAGAAAAACCAGGGCCTCTCGAGTCCCAGATTAGCTGAATTCTCTTGCAGCCAGTACTTGGATTCTCCAGGCCTCGTGCCAATGACACGGCGCAGTCCCAAGTTCTAGTGTACAAGCAGCCATTTTCTAAGCCAGAGCTAGGTGATTTAATCCTGAAACTGGTCTTAATGATCCTTATGGAAATGATAACAAAATCATATCCATCTTGAAATGTTGTTTACTGAATTATCTGAAACCACTGCTCAATATTTAGTAATGGAAACTTTACTCTTTCAGAAATAAATTTGAGACAAGGTATGAAAATAGATTCAATTAATACATTTTCTGATAATTGGAGGGCAGATTCTCTTGCTTTGCACTGGAGACAATAGCTTTGTCTTGACAGTAAGATTCCTTCCTTTTATTTTCCAGCTCTACTTATGGTTGCATTCAGTTTTCAAGGATAGAATAATTGTTGCAGCCTGGCCACAAACGATAGGGAGAAGCACTTGATCTTTTTCTTTAAAGAAATCAAAAGTTCCCAAGCTCTTAAACTAGTTTTCATTAGATCATAAAAACTTTTTAGATGTTGGAGATTAAGATTTCCCAGGAAAAAGTAGTCTGCGGGAAAAAAAAAAAAACAACAGTAGTGAAACAAAACATCCCCTGTGCCAGCTGTGTTGGAGAGGTATTTTCTTCCTGTTTTGCTCTCTAGTCCAAATTTCACTGATTTGCAATGAGCTCTCCCCAACCTCTTCTGGCTTATTAAGACAACAATCTCTCCTTCAGTGCTGAAGCTCACCTGTATGTCTGCACCCTGTCACCTCTGAAGCTTCCCCTTCCCTACACTAGGACATAGATGACTGTTGCATCTTTCCCTCTCCACCTGGTTGACCCTGCTGACCATGTTCCTTTCCCAGAAGCAGCCAACCTGCTCCTTCCAAAGACAAGGAATCAGAGAGTAGCAGCCAAGAAAGGCAGACAAACGGCCCTTTCTTATGTTGCTTTCCTCATTCGTATGCAAGCTAAACATGACATCCATTACAAATATAGTACACTGTAACAAACAAGCAAAACAGGCATACTTGCATTACAGACAACAACATTCATGAAGCTCCAGTTAATCAGCAGTATTTTGTTTGCCTAATTTCTCCATCTTGAGGAGAGTGGGTAGCAGACAAAAAGTATACTAAGACAAAATATATATATATATGGAGGGATTTATGCTTTCCAAAGACTTAAGAATTCAAATCAGAGAATTGTATGTACAGTAACAGAAAGATTAAGTCAGCCTTTAAAACCCACCTTGCTGGGTCTTATTTTAGAACCCAGTTGTATAAATTATGGTTCTTTAATAGCTACCTCGTGGAAGCCAGAAAAGTTGAGAAGCACTAGCCTGAGGCACTGTATAACCTCTGGTTGCTCTTGTTTCTCAAAAGACTCTGCCTAATGGTTTTAATAGCCTGATACGCAGTCATTCATCACAAATTCAAAAAGTAAAGGTTCCTTGATCTATCTATATAGCATTCATCACAGTTATATTCAAGCAGTAGAGCAAGCCCAAATTTTCTATTTTCATAAATATACATAATACAATTGACATTTTACTTTGAACTTGCTAAACTACAGCAATTCCTCAAATTTATGGTTAATAAACTATCTCACATACCAAGGCATTTCTTCTGAAGGCTGTGTATTAGAATTATTTCACTGTTGCTTAATTAGATAAAACCAGTGCCACCAAAGAAAGAACTTCAGGTCCACAACCCATTGAAGACATGCATGCATAAACAAAGCTTTGCTCACATTTAACATGAACTCAACTGTCAGAAACACAGTCTTCATCAAAAAAAGCTATGATACAAGTAAAATTACTTTGTGTGATTTTCTCTCCCCAGGATGACAAGCTATTCTGGGACAGAATTCTGCCTTTCAATAACAAACAACTTCTGTCACATACTGTTCACATCAGATTGGTTTTGCAGATCAATAGTGTCAAAAGTTATTTAGCACTGGCACACAGAACACAATGTAAAAATGATTGATTGGTACTTGCAATAAAATAATCTTATTTCAATAAGTAAATTCCTTTCAATGAGATGTGTACTAATTAGTTTTTGAAAGACTTCTTTAAACATAGAATTTCATGATTAAAAATACTTCCTTTTCAGATATTATTAAGTTATGCCTTCTAATTTTAAGCAAACGAGCTTCAAAATGCCAACAGACAATGAATATGTAACAATCCATTTCTAGACTTTTTGGTGCTTTTTATTTTATTATTCTTATTGTTTGATTGGGTACTTTTCTGTTTGCTTTTGTTTTGTTTTTTTAATTCTGAAATACTGAAATAAAATTTAGCCTTTGAGAACCTGAGACTTTGATAAACACAGCCTTTCTAGTATGAATTCTAATGCAACTTACTGTTACAATGGATCACAACTCAGGAAGGATACTACTATTTGTGCCTCCTGTGAACTCTGAAGCCTGTGAAGTCTTGTATGCATTTCAACAAGAGGAAAATACCTAAACTTAATTGTACACATTTTCCATTTAGTGTAGATACCATAATTAACTGCTTTGAATTTCACAGCTGGCCACCATTCCTTCCACAACTCCAAAAATGGAATATAGAAAACTCAATTTCAACTTCTGAAAATGTAGGCTTAGAATAAGTAATGTATTTTGGTTAGAAGGGAAAAGAAGAACATTTTTTTCTGCTGCAGAAGTATGTTACTAAACAAAGAACACTCTTTTCTAAGAGAACTTTTCAGCAGAAAATCCTCCCTTCCCAAGTCCAGCAAGTGCCTGTTGCACACAAATCAGCCTAAATTTGAATACTCAATTATTATTCCATTTTTACCAGCTTCCTCACTTGGATGTTTGTGAATATTTATGATATATTTGAATTGCACTAGCCACAGCAGAGTTCCTGACAGCTACAGGACACCTGTTATCCACAGACCAACAACATATATTCACTTTTCAAGAAACACATAATAATCTGTGAACCTTACTTTTTCTTTCCAAGACTTGTCACTTCCCACTCAGGGGACATCTTGTTATTTTCAGGTACACCAGATTGTCTTACCACCTTTTCCATCACGGACACTTAACATCAATAGAAACAAAGGTTTCCTCTTTAGATGTAGGATTACATTAATTGAAGATAAAGCACAAGCTCTCGTGGCAAACAAAAACTGAGATTCAGGTACCAGGTTCCTAACCATCTTCTGGATATGATGACTTCAAATACAAGAAGTTGTCTGCATTCATAACTTATGTCTCACAATCATTGAGTATCAGCGGAACACACTTGCTATATATTAATTCCACAAGAGTACTGCCTCAAAATCCAGGGCAACAGAGAATTCAGACACAGTTCCAGTCCCTCACAGTAGTTTAAATTCAGCAATATGCAGCTGCAAGAAACTGTTTTCCAGTGATTTCCATATTTGGCATATAATCAAAGATACTTAGAAGACCTGAAATCCCAGTGATAATAACAAACAAACCAAAAAAAATGGAAAAAAAAATAAAAAAAAAAACAACACATAGGCAGAAAAAAAAAATCATTACTATACACTAACACCAATGTGTAGTTTACATATTTTTTTTTCTTTTAATTGATCTTATATTATTTGAATATCTTTTGATTTACAGTGAAGTAAGCCCTGTAGCATCCCCTCTTATTCTGATATTGCATCTATTAGTAAGATACTATAGGTAAACATATCCAGTATTTAAAAATAATGCAATGGTTAAACAAGTGAAAAATACTAGTTTCTTACCAACAAGATTCAATTTTTGAAAAAAATGGTTTTGAAGAATGACCATTCCTCACTGCTTTAAATGGAGAAAAAAAAAAAAAAAGGATAAAAGAAAAACCACCTCACCGGTCTTGGATATGAAATATGTTCTAATGGAAATAATTCAAAACACTTTCAGTAATTACTTTTGAAACTCATATTTAGATGAGTCCTCGAGAATTCTGATCTACTTTTCAGCTTCAAATATCCCAGACTCTACTTAGATTTAGAAACCACATCATTTTCTAATAAAATACAGTTTTTGTGGGGAAAAAGAAAAAATATGTATATTTAAATAGAACAACAGTATTATATAATACTTTTGTGGAAAAGAAGTAAGGAATTCCATAAATATTCGATAAATAACTGATGCTGGGAAGAATTTGGACAATATACCAGGATATATAATATACTAAACAGCAATCTTCACAAATAAGATGTTAGATTCCAAAATCATCTTTTTCTCTGCTGACTCAGACCTACTGCTCTGATTCACACTGATCCATTAACTGTTTTTTTGTTTTAGCTTACTGGTTTTGGGAACTGGTCACACAGCTATGATCCACAACAGGGACTGCCAGGCACCAAACAGACCTTGGCAGTGATATATTGAAAACTCTGAAGCGAGCACAGGCCTACTGAAAAGGTACATTCACACATAGTTGTGAAATCCTCTATGCAAGCACCAAAAAGTCGATACATCTGACACTACATTTTGAGGATGGAAATATTTACTATAATCTTGTGTTTGTGAGTGACAGGTCAAGCTTACACTCAAGCCTCACTAAATAATCATGACTTCTTTCTTCCCTAGAGATAAACCAGGGATCACAATCTTGCCTTTTCCCCCCTTCAAGCAGCGAAAAGGTTACATCATATAATTTCCTTCCTCAAAGTTCAAATGACCAAGTAATAAGAGAAGATGATAAGGACATTAAGTTATGCTATTTAGCTGCAGAGATTAACTGTTAAAAATTAAGACAACAAAGCTGCTTCAAGAGACAATCATGAGTCAGAGACAAACTAATCACTCTCCATCTTCCTAAGCAGTGTTAGAAATAAGTTCTGAAACAACATCAATATAATTTTAAAGCTATTACATTAAAATACTTCATTTGAAATAAGCAGCCACATAAAAAAGTTCCTTTGCATAGCACACTTTCTGTTGCATAAAACTTAAGACATTTCTTACCTTTCCCCAAGCTTTGCCTTGGTTACAGAGTTTCCCTAGCTAAGTTTCCAACTACACTGCAAAACAGAATTACTGGCCAGATACTGTGGCTTGATCAAACTGTTTGGCAGAGGAATGATTATGAGAGTTAAAAGAAAAAGGCAAGCTTTTTAGTCCCATGATCCTTGTCCCAGTCAAACACTGAACCAATCCCAAAATTTAATTTACAGCCAAGTAGGGACTGACGCAAGTTGTATTGGCTGGATTCGTTCCCCACAGCAATTCCCCTGGCTAGACAGCACTGAATTTCACTGTCCTCTTACCCAAATATTCTCTATCTTTTGGACAGGTTAAAATTAAATGACGCAAAGCCAGAAATTTCAGATTTGTATTACACCACATCACTTGGGATTTCCAACCTTACCAAGAAGCACCGAAGAGATCATCAAACCCAATCTTTAGAATCATTTTGGTGGAAGCTATACTGTATGCACTGGAAACTACTACTATCGTGCAGGCTTGCAAGCAGAATGAGAACTGAAATAGATAACACAAGACTGAAAATTAATATAAGATTGAGAGCTTATATTAAGACTGCTGTCCTCCTATTGTGCAAGACTGTTATAGAAAGAACACAAGTGATTTTTCAGAAAGGATCGTGGCAGCAGGCAGTGGTTAGTGGTTAGTATGTGGTCCACACTGATGTAAGACCAAAGAATGAAGGAGAGAGGGCCCTTAAAAATTAAGTCACTAAGATTCCAGGTTATTAAAATGAATTTCATCTTCAGGAGTGATAAGAACAGACAAAATCTTGAAAAATGACAACTAACTCCTAAGAAGAACAACTCTGTAGTTTTTTCTTAAACACCACTAAAGACTATGCATCCAGATATAAGTACACACATATATAACATGGTTTAACACTAGAGTTTGAGAAGTTATTTTGTGTTACAGACAAGGAATCAGTTCTGTGGACTGCAATATGTAATTGTCATGTCAAAACTATGTACAGCACTAAAGTAGAAAATAAATAGCTAATTAAGAGTTATTTTATTAATAGCTAATTTTAAGAGCCCAAAATGGGTCCTCACTGACAATATTTTTATTTCTGTTCAACTATGTTTTCTATATGCACTTTTATTTAAAATAAAACAGTGGTTTAGTTTGTTGGAAAAAGCATAAAGCTTTTCTTGATTCCCCTAAAAAATCTCACAAGGAAGATTTAAAAGTTGGAAAAGCTTTAGCAGTTCTGATGTTTTAAGCTCCACATAAATAAATACAGTAAAACACACTGACTGAGAATCAGGCAAATGATGCTTCTATAGTAAATATGAATTCGTATGTGCTATTAAAGAAGAAAGTGATTTAAAAGATAAAGACTAATTTTTTCACCTCTCTTTGTACCCTCTGCAACTATCAGCCTATTTCTTCTGCTAGCAAGCAGTACAAATTGAATTCCATTGAAATCTAAGCTTTTAATAGGTAATAGACTATTACTATTCTGGATACTGGATTGAAACTAGTGAGCTCTTGTCCGGAAAATTCATTTTTCTACATTGTCTACTGCTACATGAGAGATGGGGGGAAAAAAGCAATGCAGCAGCTCGTGAGTACTGCCCATCCTGATTACTGCTACGCTTCAAAATACTCAGTTTTTCAAAATAGTGAGAAAATATACATATCCTCTCTTTAATCCAAACACTCCTTATTGTAATACTAAGTCCAATATTACAAAACTGACTGCATTAAGAACTGGTTTAATTTGCTCTGAAATGCTGATATATAAAAAAAACCACTGGACTATGCAAATGATTCCTTGAGAAATGGCAAATTATAGCCAGATAAATAATGACAAGGTACAATGAGCTGCAGACCTGAAGTACAAGACTTTAAGGTTTTGATGCGTGGAAAGTTAGTGGACCTAATATCAAGACACTTTGAGGATCAATACAAAGTGAAAATACATTTCTTCTTCCTCCTCATAAGGATCTAGTATGTGTCTTCTCCATTCCAGAGTTTAGCATGGCTTTTGGGCTCTACAAGAAATTATTAAGGGAACTGAAAGGCACAAGAATTCAGAAATTCTTATTTGCTCTGGATTAGAAAGTAAACTAACCGCAAGGATAATGGATTTCCACTTTTTGACTATGAAAGGAAGAAAGAATACATTCACTTACCTGGGAAAATAAAAAGGACGGTCAGTGGGAATTAAAAGCCTACCACCAACAAGGCCTAATGAAGTCAGCTGAGACCAAACTGGAGTATGCTCTTTTACTACCAGTTTAAGTGAACGGAACTACAAGAACCAAGTAAAGTCTATTCCTTTGAGGTTTGTCAACTAGCACTTCATCTAATCCTCTTCAATATGTTAAGGATAAAGAAGTGAAAGACTGATTTAGAGCAACAGAAGCATTAGTTTTTACTGCCATTTAGGCAAATGACTTTAGAAGCACATTTATGGGAGAGAAAAATAGATTATTGTCACTCAAAATCTATAGCAAGTTTCTTTTTATTTTCTAGTTACACCAACACATCACAGCCAAAATTAGAGCTTCACTGTAGAAGGTAAGACTTCTTGAAAAGCTTACAATTAAAATAAAAAAGATGGAGAAGGCACAAAATAAGGAAGGTAAATCCCTAACTCACAACATGAAAATGAAAAACTCCAAGATCACGGGGGGTAATTTTATTCCTCCACCAATATTTAATGTGTTACTGCTGTAAAACCTACTTCCTGTCTGACATTCAAACAAATGAGTAACATAATTGAAATCTCAGGAAAGAAAGAAAAAAATTATCCCAGAAAATGTGTAGAGCTTCCTTAACGAAAACGTAACAAGCATAAAGGATCATCTTCTGTAAGAGCCTGAGCATCCAAAAAGCACTGGAGTGTTTGAGTGCATTACTCCTGCTATAAGATTAAGCCGCCTAACATAGATTTTATATTCACTGCAGAAGCTCTCCTACAATTTCCCAATTCTATGCAATAGTTTTGAATTTTTTTTAGTAAGTCTCTCACGTTTTCTTCTCTCACAATTCACTGAAACAACCTTAAAATGAAAATCAAGACAAACTTAAAAATGTTTGGGTGGTTGTTATTTTTTTTGCCTCCCACAGACAGAATATTCAATCTAGAAGATAAATAAAGTTAGTCAGCATCATGTTACCGCACTGGATTTTTCTCTCATGATATTGCTGATAATTGCACTGAGTCAAACAGCAAGGGATGTAGAATGTTGAGTCATGCGAAGTGATTACTGTCATACCATTTTAAATTATTTGTTAACTAACGGTGGCCGAATAGTTACTTCTAAAATAACTTCTTAAAATATAAAAAAGATCAAACACCTTCTTCCTACCACTTAAATACCACCTATAATCAATTTAATCTATTCAAAAGCTATTCACACTAAAATCTTGTGTGTCACACCATAGTCGTGCTGGAAGATATGAAATAAAGCATGTCAATACGCATGTTGTCTTTATTTAGTTTTCATCTCCCTTCATGCCAACACATTGCTTTCTTGCAAGATTGTAAAATCTGTATTGGGCAGCAGCTGGAGTAATAGAAAACTTTTGCCTAATATAAATGGCAAAACGAATAAAGTAAAAAAATGATGCGCAAAGTGGTGGAAAAAGCTGCAAGGCAAGTCAATTTTTTAATTAAAAAAAATATATATTACATATTAGATAATGTTAATGAGCCAAAAGTCCCTCAAGACCACTTTTACACTTTCTGCACTATTTTGATGCCCCTGCTAAAGAAAACTGAACTGTTCTCACTCAGATCTGGTTAAAGACATATCTAATGTCATAGAAAAAAAAAATTAAATATGTATCTTAGTCATCAGGTTGCTTTATCCACTCAGGTTATCAAACTAGAAGCAGGGAAGACAAAATCATCACAAGTCATAAGGTTAAAAAAATCTCAACAGTACCTGGAAGTTCTTCATAAATGCTGTCATCTATTGGCTCACTGCTTGCATGTCCAACATCATCATATTCCTCCTCTTCTTCAGGAATAGTATTAGATTCCATATCTATGTAAAAGCAAAGTTAATGTTTCATAAATAAGAAAAAACTAAAATAAATTCATTCAAAATGAAAACATAATTTGTTTCATTTTACAAGCTGGTTCTTACAGTATATTCTGCTTATTTTCTTAAAACACTCATAACGAAGCTTTCAAGCTATATGATATTCTTGGAAAGAAAAGCAAATATATTGCACAAGGAGAAAAGTCATGTAAAAGCTACAAGATGACTGAGAACCAGGAGTTGCTATTCAAAACTTGGGTAAGTAGTAATAAGAGAGATACAAATGTGACAGACCTGCTAATGGACAGCACTACTATTACTAAGCAGTACTGATAATAAAGGATATGGCTTTTCTGGCTGGTTTACCTTGAATTACAAATTTCACTTGCTGTACCCATTCCTCTGCTTCTTTGGGAGTGGCAGCTGTAAACTGTTAATAATAAATATTAATAAACTATGTTTATTAATAACAAGTAGTAGTAATGACAAAAACATAACTACAACTTCATTAGCAATAAAAAAAGGGTCTATAGCATTCTCGTCACTTCCTCAAGAAACCATTAGTAATTCTTTTCATGTCTTCTGGTACTTTTCTTGCAAGGATGCTTCTTATAATGTAAAGCTAATTTTGACAAATTTACGTAATTGAAGGAGAGGATGATGGATTTGAAACTCTGATCAGCAGCTGGCAGCTGTGCAGAAAAAAAGCTGCTTCTCTTCATCAATGTCAAAGCCAGAACTGATGAACAAAATTTGCCCTTGACAATTAGAAGACACCCATGAATTTCTTTAGACTGCTGGGTACAGTTTTCTTAAAAATGTTCTTGTCAGACTCCAACACACTACCTGACAGCTTAATTAACTGGCTTTCAACTGCAATCTCAGATATTTAAAACTTATTAAACTTACATTCCATATTGATGTCTAGCTGATAGATCTCTGAATTGCACAGCTGATATGTGCCTTTAAGCAGATACACTTGGCAAAGCCATGACCAATACAATATGTATTTAACACTGATAGATATTTTGTTTAACTTTTTTTTCCACTACTTCATTCATCCAAGAAATAATACAGACATACTATATAATAGATATTAAAATACTAACATTGAAACTACCAATAGATAAAGATGATAGATTTCCCTGTTCTTATCCAAAATGATGGTATTTGAATGCATACTTTTTTTTTTTTAATTAGATTTTTTTTTTCCTTATATACGAATACATAGTATAAGCAAGTAAGGATTTTCTTTTTTTATTAAGATGTCAGTGGAAGTTGTTTTACTGAAATGTTAATTCAGTAACTGGAATTGTAACGGCTTTATCAATTTAATTTCAAGTTGACATAAAAAGTCCAACCTGATAAATGCGCTTATCAGGAGCGGAGATTTCAAAACAGCAATCTTTCTTTGCGTCCTTCCGAAGGCTATTATTCATTCTGATGGTGTAGCCCTCTAAGGCAAATTCACCTTTCTGTTGTTTGTCTGTTGGAGATAAAAAACAAAGTTAGAGCTTCATTTACAACAGTGAATGCAAGTCGCTTAGCAGGTTATCGTTTATTCAGATTTGGTTTTCTATTTCATGAATTTTACAAAGAACGGGGGTGGTTTTTTTTAGCAAAATGATTAGGTGGTACGTCTGGAGATAAAGCTTTACTTTAAAGGAAGATATACGCAAAAGTATATTTTTCTGTAGGATGACTACAGAAATCCACAGAGAGATGCTTGCGGATGGTGGTCTTATTTAGCAAGAAGTGCATGTTATGACAATTGTACCTAGGGAAAGCCAAAGAACTGGAACTTGTGAGACATGCTTCCTATAAATCAGTGTCTCTTTCAGGTTCAGTAAACCAATGGGAAAACCCATCTAGCTGAGAGCTTGCTGAGCTCCCTCCTAAACTAACCACTTTACTTAAAAAAATAAACTTCAAGCTCCTTTTTAAGCAATTGAAAAAGCTTTTCTTCCCACCCACTCCCAGATGCGCTTCCTTTCCACATGGTAAAAGTACAGAATGAATTCTGTTATAAATTCAGGTGTGTGTTCCCAAAGCATTTTTCTCAACGCAGTTTAATTAGCTAATAAAAGTACTGAGCCCTACCACAGTTTATTATGTAGAGCCATGTGGTTGCTTTAAAGACAATTCTACTTTTTCAATTTTAAGGGTTCTGGTTTATAAAAGTAACACTTAGCATAGGCCTGAGGTAAATATTCTGCGTGGTGGTCAAGTAGCACCTGTGTGCTTCTGAGCACTTTAAACCAAGGCATGTTTTGGTGGATATTAAAAAGAAAACAAAAAAGCAGAAGTAAGTTGTTTTTGCAAGTTCTGTTGATCACAGTACAGCATTCAATCTAATATGGGCATCACCAGTCACATTTTTCTCAGGCGTCCCAGAACAAAGTGCAGATGTAAATGAAAATTATATATATACGCCCTTATATTGTTTTGGTTCTTTTCCCCCACACAGAAGGGGAATGCATTAACTAACAAAAAGCATTAGAGGCAACAGCACTCTGACTACTGCTGAACAGAAGCAAATGAAGCATTCGTTGCTCGTGTTTTTCAACAAAAGAAGACAGCTTCTATAGACAGATAAAATAGGAAAAAACAAAATCTTTGAAGGAGCAAAACATGGCAAACAGCAACACAAACATCAGTGGAAGTAAGGGCAGTTCCTACACAAATACTCTTCTTAGCAATCTTACATTGTGCTTTCTTCCACTTCTTTCTTAATTCTCACCCAGGGCAAGGAAACAGCAAATTAAAAAATTACATGAGCAAATCCAGAGCACTGTTCTATTTCCTTTTTCTAGTCCCTTCTGTAACAGTAAGCTTTCTTCATTAAGTAGTAAGATTCAGTACTGATATTTTTTTTTTGCTCAATTCTCCACCCCTACATCAATCAGGACACAGATGCAAAATTCATGGAATCCCACCAAGGCAGATATTAAAAATAACTTGCAATAGGTTAAATAGATCTCCTTTTAATGAAATTCATTTCAGCCTAGAAATTTTATTGTTCCTTCGCTTGTGACCTCAGGAAGAAAATGAAGTGGAGCACATTAATTTCTCACTCTCCCATAGTAAACCCCAATAATATAGGAGCAACACAGACAGAATAAACAAGCATCAGGTTCAAAAGGCAATAACATTTTGTCAAGATAAAAATTAGGCAAGTTTTCAAATTTAATTACTTGGAATATTTCCAAAAATAGTCCCCCGTGACCTTTTATGGGACTACAGTTTCAAAGAGTTAATCTGAGATATCCGTGCACTGGTACTAGCTCTTTCGAAGAGCATTAAAATTAAAACTAAAAGGTGCTATACTTTATACTAGAAGAATAGCACAGTGCATGGTATCCACACTGTATTTGTTCGTTTCCCTGTTTACACTGTCTTTTTCTTATCTCTCAGGATATGCCATTCCAATGAAAATCATTTTCCTTTGCTATTAAATTCTTTCGCTGCACTTTATGGCAGCAGACTGGTCATATCTTTGCTACTTTTGCTTCTAATTACCTATGCAGTAAAGCGCCCCTGATAAAAGCCCAGTGTAGCTCTGCGCAAGTGCTTAAGATGCTGACCATAAGGAAATTTCAAGACCATGCGATACTTCAAAGCCCTGACCATAAATCCATCAAAGTTGGGAGAAAGACTCAGTATGCATTTACAGTCCCTGCAGCAACAAACCAAAGACCCAGTATGTCCTGAGAAGTAGCTCCACAAGTACCAAGTGGGAGGACAGAGGTCAGTTAATTGCCCAGCCACATCCACTGATGATGACAGGCAATGGGTGCTTACAAATCCCAGTTGCTCCTGTAGAATAGACCTCTCAAGGAAGGGCTGGAGACAAACCGTGTTACTTGACAGCCGTGGGGCAAATCGTGACACATGTCCAGGCACAGTAGTCAGCTGTGGGCTGGAAGGCGTGATAATCTTGTGATTATCACGCTTGATGACCACCTCAACTTCATTTCTTAGGAAATGCTTCCAGCTGAGCAGGTGTGACTTCTATGAACTTTCCCATTCAAAAAATGTTTATATCACAAATACTTTTAGGAGACTGTACTTCACTGACAGTGTAACGGCTTTTGATGTTTAAAAACTTTAAAGACCTGAAGATTTTACTTGGAGACCAAAAATTAGATATACTAGTTCCTGATGGGAAGACCTTTAAATGTCCATAGCTTCAGGAAGCCTACTTACATTACTGAGATGCCACTTTCACTTTGAGTCTCCAAATTAGTACCAGAGTTTTTCCTTAAACAGGAATTCAACAGCATATTAGGAAGGGATTGGGGAGAAACAAATGAACGGAATGCACTTCTCCGAAGAAGGATAACATTCTTCTTGCCTCTTATTTTCTCAAGACAGAGCTTTGCAATTCAACCACAGGAAACCCTCAGGTTGTTGCAGTGCAAAATAGAACAGCAATGCAAAAATATAATTTGATCAGTTTTGTAAAAGCAAGAAGGAGCACAAGTATCAGTAGGCAAAAGTTTTTCTGCCATTAGGTCAGATCTCATTTCAGAATAAGCTGCTTGTTACTCTTATCTTCTCATCCTCTTCCCTTCACTCTTTATCAGGTATGCATCAATAAATAAATAAATCTGGGTCTGTGCATTCCATTTTGCCTCAGAAATTCTGAATGGTAAAAATCTTGTACAACAGAGCGGACAGTCAGGAATTAAGTACTAAAAATAAGTCAAAGTTAGGACAAACATTTTAGAGAAAAATAAATTTATGGGGCAATACTTAAAGTAGGACAAATACAGATCTGAATGAAATTTGAGAGCCGCCTTAAACATTTTTCTAAATTTAAACATTACATATAAATTTCATGTATCTTAAAAAGGAAAAAGTGAAATATTGTTAACAATGGAAACAGGGCCAATATTGCATTAGGAAAAGGGAGTCTCAGGGGAAGCAAACAAAAAGGGTTTTGAAGTAGCCTTGCGTAACTGAGTCCATGGGAACTTTTGAAACAAAGAAGGGTAAACCTTCAACTGGGTCTTGAAATGATTGGGTTGTAAATTTGAGGCCTAAGGCATTGTGACCATATTATTAGCACATGTAAAAAGAATTAGTGCACTCTGTAGAACTCTGTAGAGAGGACTTGGAGATTGGAAAGAAGTTAGAGAGAAAGGCATAAGGAACAAAGGCAAACAGAAAGATTTCAGAGAGTTATAAAGTATTTATAGATACTATTAGAATCTATAATTTAACTCTCTTCATCTTGAAATTAGGAGCCTGTGAGATCTTACAGTTTACATGTCTTCATGCTAAATGTAGTTTTGCATACTTTTCCATACGCTTTCTAAAAACAGCACATGTCAGTATCTCAAAATGGTAATTCCTTTTCCAGCTTCTAGAATAAGTCTTTCCAAGTCCACGCCTAGCAATTATTTTTTTATAGACAGCAAACTTGAAATGCAACAGAGTTTTTATTTTCTCATTTGAGAGATCTAAATTAAAAAATAAAAATAAAAAAAGAAGAAGAAGAAGAAAGAAAAAATTGAGGCATAGACACTATTTAGGGCAGCAGTTTGCTTATATTCAAGTCCAGACCTGCACGTCACTCAGTTAGAAAGTTGTCCCAGAGGACTCAATAAACCTACAAAGCAATGCTGGTCTTATGAAGCACCAAGATATCAGTAAACGTTGAAGAAACAGCCATAAACTTAACAGCCCGAAAATGCTTTAAGTTATGCTAACCCCTGACTAGGCTAAGAGAAAAAAAAAAAATACAGCAGCATCTTCCTTTATTCACAACTATTGCAATTCTGTGGCCAGAGAAAATCAAATTTTAGCAGTTAAAAAAAGTAATTTTGTGAAAAAATTGAAATAATGAGTGTATTTTCACCTTCCTGTGCTACTACATTGGCACTACAAACTGAAGTGCAGGTGATAAGGGATAATCAAGACTTCATCATCATTTTCATTTATCAATTACTGCCTTCCTAAACATGTAGCTTCAGTTTGCTGAGACAGAAGGGCATATAGAATTGTGGCTGTTAGGTCATTCATTTAGATTAACTTTCCTGGGCATGCACTTTGAGGTCTGAAGGACTAGTCATGCCACCTAGGTGTCTGAGCTCAAAGAAGAGAAGGCTTGTAAATGTTTATGGAAAAAAAGACTATTGAAGTAAGGAGCAGGCAAGCTTCTGGAAATCCAGGTCAGCTCTGATACTTCAGCATGCTTCTCTGCAGTGTTGTGGGCCACATACTGACAATGGATGTTGCAGCACAAGTGCTAAAATACATGCATTTCCTGCAATATGGACTTCTAGGTCAAACCACAAACCATGGTTTTTCCATCACCAATCAGAAAATAGAAATATATATATATTGCAGAGATTAGAAACACTGCTTCGTGATCCAATGCTGCACCAAAAGTATCAGAAAATGTAGGAAGAGAAAGGGGAAAAAGACATTAGTCAGCAGACATCAGAACCATTATAAGGATACTTATAACCTCAAACTTGGCCTACAAAATATATGTTTCACCAGATAAAAACTATCCTCCACAGATTAGTGGTCTACATGTCCTAGATTTAAAAAACATGCACAAGATGAAACAAGAACTAGAAATCTCTGCTACCTATCTGCATTATGTTCCCCAATACACAACTTTACACTACTCATTAAACACATAGCGTGACTGTAGGCATATATGGAACCTCTCCTCTGCTCATCTCTCTTCAGTCCAGGTTCACGTTGACAAAAGTGGAATTTTCCCACTGTGTGAATCAGCTCTGGAATCTATCAGTAACCAGGGCCCAGTCAATACAAAATGCCTGCAGACATTGCCCAGGCTCAGGCAGACCAACATCGTTTACACAACTGCCATCTAAACAATTTGGGAGGTGACAGCAATTTTAGAACCACAGAATATCTTGAGTTGGAAGGGACCCATAAGGATCACTGAGTCTAACTCCTGTCTTGCATTAAGTGATTCAAATGCATGCTTCACTGTTAACCTACAGCTGCGAAGAACACAGCTTCCTTTTCCACAAGGCCCAAGTTACTTGGTGTATCATCGGAGGTCACTACAAAAGAAGGGCTCAAATAGTACAGCATACCACAGTGAGTACTACTGCTGGCTGTAGAAATGGGAGAATAGCATCAAGTTCTTCAGGAAATGCAGGCCAGATCTCCTAGATATTCTCTTATCACACCCCATTGTCACATGTTGACAATCTGCAGCTGAAAAGCATTACAAACAGCAGTTTGCATGTCCACAACCACCAGCATGAAAGCTCAGTTTCAATAGTAAACTTGTTTGCGATGGATCTAAAGAAATCACAAGTCCAGTTTGCACACACTGATGTCAACTTGATTCTTCACTGGAATAGACTTCGGTGTATACCATGGCATCAGGGGGCTGAGCAAAGTACCTCAGGTCACTCAAAGAAAAAGTTATCTTCTTTAAAGACAAATTCTGAAGTGACTGTTGGTCATTCCAGATCTGCAAGAAAATCCATTTCCACATTCTGTGCTACTTTTTCCTGTACTAACAGCACCAGTCACATGGAGGCACAGGAGAAATTCATGCATGTATGTGATTTGTTTGCTTCCTCCGTGAGCTAGCCAGAGAGTCTATGTCTGTGCAACTCCTAAAAGATGCTCTATGGACCATGAATTCCTCCCACAACATTAGGGTATGGTTAGGAGGATCTTCCCCAAACAACTGAAGATTAGAAAAGCTGTAAATATATAAGCAAAGCATCTGCCTGTAGATCAATGAAGAAAAGCTATCTCTGTGCATCTCAGTCAATTCCTAATACGATGCCAACCACACGATTAACCCCAAACCTCATGCTATGGAACATGTTTCCATGTGCCTTACCTTTCAGATAGATATTAGAAATTACAACACAGAAGCCACTGCAAAAGGAAAATGCATGGAAGAGGGGGAGATGCATTTTCCTGCCTTAACCCAAAGACCAAGGACTAGCAGATGAAAAGCCAAAGATTTATAAGGTAACATACAGCAGATGTAGTAACAAAACTCTGGAAACAGAATTTGAGAGGAAACTGTAGCAAGATGAAAACTGGACTTAACCTCCAAAGTACATGATAAACAATTAGACCCTTAAGTTAATTCTCCTTTTTTAAAGAGGGAATGAGTTTAAATGAGTCAGCAAACTCAGTAAGGGAACAAACTAAAAACTGAATCAAATTAAAAACATATGAAAAGACTATCAGCATTAATCTCAAGGGGAGCAGCACAAACATAAGCAGAAGAAAAAAAAGAAAAGCTCAAATTGAAAGTTCGTCCAAAAATAAGTTCTTTGGGGGAAAAAAAAATGAACTTCTAAAACCTGCATATATATAACTCTATATCATATGTCTTACCCTTAAATACATAAAACACTTTGCATACAATTTAAAGGATGCTTTGTTTCACTGACTTAAATTCAAAGTGATATTCCAACATTTATGCCATATTCTTTCAAAAATGGGCATCCGAACTAGAAACTAGTCCTACTCTCCATGACTGGCTTTTAGTTTGACATATTACTTCATTTCCAGAATGAAATTTAGAAAGAAACATGGTACACCACGATGTGGTTTTAGCACTAGCACTTTCCTAGAAAGAACCACCTTTAAAGAACTCAGATGGTGTAACTGCTGTAGGGTATTTTAAAATGAAAATCCCATTCAGACAAAAGGAGTCTTTGCTGTCTAGCAGATTAATTAAGTAACACAGTACTATCAAGCCTAATAGCTAGCTGTTATTGGCATGTGAAGTAGCTTTACAAATAACTTAAACCTTTTCCCTCAGTTTCCCTGCTTTAGAAAATGGGCAAATCACTTACAGAGCCTGAGAGTATCCATGTTTATACATTTTTAAAATTCAAAGCACTGTTTAATAACAAAAAAAAATATTTTAAAAGTTTCATCTGGTCTCTAAGAATGACCTTGGTTTCTCAGTTTCCAACTCCAACTGAAGCTTTCATATTCATTTGTTCATCAAAACATTATTTTAATAGTTTATCATTATTCTTATAATTACCTTTGTCGCTTCCATAATAGTAGAAAACCGTCTTACTGATAGCACACCAACGCTTCTGCCATTCAAAGCCAAGAAAACTGTGGTCTGCAATTAATATAATTCATGTTACATTTCCTTACGGCATTACTGAACATGAATATGTTACTTCTTTTCAAAGGTGAGGGAAGAGGGAAGGAGATAGGAAAAGTGCTTGGTAATGGAAGCAAAATCTGGATATGAAGAAGACATATATGGAATTGAGAAAAAAGCTAGAAATAATAACAGGTGGTGAGGAAGCAAATGGGAATTTGAAATCATATAAAGAGTGAAGGCATGTGTAACATTAAATATAAGGAAATTATTAACAACTTCCTGAATATTTCCTACAGTTATTGTAGCATTAAGTGGTTCCTGAGGTGACAATATAGGATTTACTGAATCAAGGTAAATATTGACTGAACCAAAGCTGAGATCAATATTTGCCTCTTGAAGGAAAATAAATCTTGATGCTCACTGAAACATGAAGTCAACATATGGTACTTTTACATAAATTCCTAATGTTTTCTTCAAAAATATCTGAAAGTCTCTGAATTATGGCTGACGCTGGACTTTCACAGCATGTTTTTTTTTTCAGTCCGTAAAGAAATGGCATCATCTTTTAACAATATAGGAGCAATTATGCATTTTTCTTTCTTTTGCATAATAATGGTTATACATTTCAACTGCTGTTCCATTTTATTTATCACTCTGTATGAAGTTATTTGCAAGTACAACTACAAATACTGGCACACAGAATCTCCAAACATGACTTATACACTAAATGATTTTCACAAAGATAGCTAAACTTACCTTTTCTGCGTTTTTCCAGATATCCAGCCTTCAGAACAAACTGAAGATCTTGAGCTGCAATAGGAGGAAACTGATTCCCTGAAAGAAAAACAATTTCTGTGAACTCCTGCTTTTCAGGAAAAATACTACAGTAACATTAATAAACTTTTACGTGCATAATGCACAGAACTATAGGAAAAAGTAATTACTATACAAGATTATTGAAGTAAAAAAAGCTCAAATAACTATGAACGTCAAAACTGTCACTGCTGTCATCACCACTTCAGCATGGAAAAAATAGGGCTGTGTAGCAGCCCCTGCAAGTTTTGGAACAAAAAGAAAAAATATATAAATTAAACAAGCAACTTAGAAATGTCAGCTTGTGATTTGAATGTGGTCTGTACAGCAAGCCTGTAATAAAGCAGTGATTTTTTTTTTTTCAAATGTGCTAGAAAAACCAAGCATCAGAATCCAAGGCGACTACATAGGTAATGTGACTTTCAGTAACAGCTCCATGCAAAAACATCTTGAAACAACATACAAGGTGAGGAACGTATATTATACTGCATACCAAAAGAAAAAAAAAATAATAAAAAAAAAAAGCCCAGATGAAGGGATGATAAAAAGTAGCACTTGCTACTGACAGACGTTGCTTAATGTGCAATATGACAGTAAAGCACTGCTGAGGTAAGTAGGATTTATAAGGCAATGCTAAATAGGCCAAAGACTTTCCACAGAAATCTACAAGATTGTTGATCTACATATATTATTTTTAGATTTTATAGAAAATTGCTGCACCTGCAAAACAATGAGTATTTTCTCAACTGTAAATTCACAGCTATAAGCATGAGACTAACTAGTCTAACTACCTCAAACTGAAAAAGAAATCTAGATGTTAAAAATTGCATCTTTCATCCTGCAGCTTTCCCTTGCTGAATGAATAAAATTATGGTTTAAAAGAAATTGCTAGTATTGAGAAACATGTTAGATATGCCTAATAGCACTTACATGTATGTCACACTGCTTACTGCAAGCAAAAAAGCAGAACAAAAGCTATTCCTGTGCTGCCTTTTGTTTTTGTTTTTTCTTTTTAAGTGCATGTGAGGATCACAGTGAAGTTCCTACTACTTATTATCATCAAATATTCATAAGAGTCACTGTTGGTAGGTGGCAAGCTTACATGGCAGCAATTATTCACCAAAATAAATGTAATCTCATTAAGTTCCACCAATAAAAGCACAAAAAAACCACTACATTAGCAGACAACCCCTGTGCTAAACAACCACTTTGAACTACGTATGGTGGGTTAAAGATCAATTGTCTGACCTTGAACTGCAAACACTGTCTCATGAAGGTGATGCCTACTTCCTGGGTTTTTAGGTTGTCCCTTAAAATAGATTTATTTTTTTAATTGGCATCCAAAAATGAGTTGGATTATCGTGGCTATATTTAAATAGAGTTGTGTGAGGAGAAATACAAGAAAACGAGGTAGGAGCATATGAAGAATATTACTGTTAAAACTATGAAAGTCCTCCAAATGAGAATACATTCCTTAAACAGAATGTATTCCTTGAACAACAAAACTTGCTCTTCAGACAACAGAAGATTTAAGATTTTGTTGGGTATCACAAGTTAGTAAATGGAATTATGTATTGACATTTCCAATGATTCCATTTTCAGTTTGACGTTACTCTTGATATTATTTCAATTTCCTCAGAATGCTTAATACTGCGTTAAAAGTACAAGAGCTATTGGCTCCATGTCCAAGCATCTTAAAGTGATGCAGCTGTTTCCCTATGCTAGATCCATATGAAACCACTGCACAACATCAAATGAGAATTTAATACAAAGACACTTGCTGAATGCTAAAGACTAAGTTTAATAGCTCTGTAAAAGATGATCTAATGATGATATTATGGCGGAGAGGAGGGGAAGAGCTTTACAAACATACATAGTGTGCTGCTTTCAGTTGGTCATTGGGAGGCATCAGTGTGCAACACTTGCATCTTTACCTCATCATGTAGGGCATATTTTAGAACAGAGCACCTCCACAGATGTGGAAGTGAGAAAATCTAAGTAAACAAACAAAACAAGTTCACTTACATTTATCAATTTAAGAATTTCAACAACTGACTGCACTTGATGTTATATGTTGTTTGTTTCATTTTGGTCCTTGAAGAGAAAGCTTAGCAAGTGTTCGTTTAGTGAATGGCCAAGTGAAAGGGACACATAGCCCCAGACATAATAAGGTGACTCCATATTGTTCTGCATATAGGTACAACCTCATCTGATGTAACCTATTACACAGAACTAGAGAATCAGTATCCCACAAGACTCCCAGTTTTGCTGCTTCCGCTGAGGCAAGTTGGGATGAAATTGATGATAGCATTTTCTGAAACTATATCTATTTTGCACTCAGTACTAAAAAGCTCATAAAAAAGACCACCGTCTACCACTGGTTTTATAACACTTCAGAATGAAGCTTCTTTTCCTGTTGCTCAAAGTTGCAGCAGGAACTTCATGAAACAAGGAGCAGCTGGTCAGCATTGCTGTTGGCCAAAACCTGCAAGCAGCTAAAGCAGAAATAGATCACAGGCCTATTATCCTACTTCTGTCTGAGAAGCCTGGGAACCACAAAATATGAGGGATCTGTAGTGAAAGGTCAGGAGAGAGGGACCTAATTGTAATATTCGGAGACACATACAGCTATACATGAAAGCAAAAGCATAAATCAGCCTAGATTCCCTCCCTCATTCCCCTGTATGTCCAGAGGGAAGGGGAGGCAGAATAAGTATTATCTAAAGGATAAAGGAAAGAGCCATCTCCTCTCAGATTCTTATTAACCGCAGATGTTGTGCATATGTGGCAGGAAGAAGGCACGAACACAGATCAACTCTTAGCCCCATACTGTAATAAAAACAAGGAGAAGAAGGAAAGGAGAACGGCAACTTCCTTCTAGATACCACCTAGAGCCAGCAAAGACCCCTAAACTGTGTCGTCTCTCCACCTTTCTTTTATTGCTTCTTGTTCATGTCTCAAACCTGATCTGGAGGGAACTGCAACCCTTAGACGTATAAACTCCCAACCAGAAGTTTGGGATTTGTAGAATATGTTGGTTTTCTGCTATCGCTTTCATTCAAAATGCTGCTTCTTCATTCATTTGGGATAGAACAGGCTTGGCACAAAACATTAAAAAAAAAAAAAAAAAAAAAAACTAGAGCAGCACTTTGTTATAGTGAAGCAGCATGTGTTTACATTACACCAGCAGCTGAGATCAGAGACTCATCAGATGATCTCTATACAGAACTTTGAATAAGACAGCTTTTACTTCACAAAATCTATTTGACAGAGAAAGGCTGCCAAGAAAGAAGGTATTACTATTTTTTAAAAAAGATTTAGAAAGCAAATTAAACAACTTGCTTCAAATCACACATTCCTTTGCAGTTCAAGAGCTCTGAATTCCCAAATACCAGTTCCATACTATATTCTCATGCATGCTCCAGGACTTCTTGAGCACAGGAATGTTTTTCCCTTTCCTCACAGATGCAGGTGAAATGGAATGGATTTAAGTTTCAGTTGATCAGCGCAAAATTTATCTCCCAGAATCAGCCCCAAAAGAGGACACCAGTAGGTTTTGCTGCCTGTTTTGCTCCTGTATGTTCTGTTTCCAGATACGTCTCAAGAATTTAGGAATTAAGACATTAGCAGAGCCCACGGCCTTTCCTGTTTTCTCCTTTGGTAGACTGTAGGTTTTGAAACCAGATGTAAATATCAGACTGAAGTAGCACCGTGTCAAGAAGTGGTCTGTGGCTTGCAGCTCTGTAAGTTCACAGTTGCTTCTGTGAACCCTTTAAGATGCAGTTCCTGCAGCATGGCCTGTGATGGGAACTAGAGTTGAGAATACAAAAATGTCTCCTTTCCATTCCTAAGTTTCTACTTAATAAATTAGGTCTTGAACTTTATTCTTTCGATATGAAAAATCACGTCTATACTTTCTAATATCTGGGGAGATGATTATCTTGCATCCCAAATATCCAATATAAAAGGAGGGAGGTCCATCTGCTTAATGTTAAAGGTTTTCCTTCTTTCTTGACTTCCCACTCACAGGTGAATTCTGGAATAATTTCTCTTCTTATCCTGGTGGGAATTACTGCAATGTATTCCAAACTGGAATCTGCAGGCTAGGCTTCACTTGCATATTCCCAGACTGATGTGCATGAAAACCAGATAAAAATATTTATGAGGCATAAACCTTCAAATCTTAGAGAAAAGTAAACCATACATTTAACATACTAGGTTCTTCCTCTTGGTTCTAGGTGCTCTTGTGCCAAGGTAGTTATTATAATGCTATTACTACTACCAGGCTAAAACTTCCTCCAGTAAAGCCAGAACTTCTACCAGACATGCTGTGACTTCAGAAAGGCATGAATCCTATTAAGATAGGTGTATTAATGCAAGGGTTCCACTGTAAAAATCCCACAAATCCAGTGCATCTTACGACTTCAGAAAGATGTCAAAATAAAGCTCATGGCATGGCTATAATTTTCGCAACTTAGTAACGTGACAGTCAGAAGCCTGGGTAGTGCAATTTTGCCCCCTAGTGCAATAGAGAATTTAGCCCACTACTTAAAAACAATTTAATTGGTGTCACTTTACATGATAAAGCATGAAATTTAATCGTTTTGTGCTGCATTTTGAGTTTTGGGGAACGGAGTGATGTTGAAATTTCATTCTGCATACAGAACAAATAAAACAAAACTAGGTTGTATTATTCTGCACTGCATACCAATAAGAATATTTTTCATTTCTTCAATGTGGGCTAAGGGATACATAAAGCAAGAAATAATTACAGGTCAGTGCATTCTAAAGAGGTGCTTAGCATGCGTATGGGAAGTTAAACAGGCGAAGTGGAGATAAGTGTAACTCAGTGCAGCTAAGTGGTTAATTACACCTTGCTTTCCTAGTACAGGCCCATAGGTCTAAATATTATAATGGCAAAGTTTTCTTGCTCAAATAAGAATCATCCACCATTCTTCAGTCCTTGTAAAAGAAAACTCAAGCCAAAATATATTAATTTGACTCTACTGAGAACAAAAACAGTGAATTCTGTTTCATTATATTTAATGTAATTTTTGAAAGCAATGACTTTCTTTTTAATTTTATTTTTCAAGCTTCTTTTTTATCGTAATGAAGACCCAATTACACCAAATGAGAAACTGAAATCTATCCCTCTTTGAATTTTTGTTAGTAAAAACTCTGTTTTCTAACAGAGGAAAATTCTGGCAATATGAAAGGGAATCTTATAAGCTGGTATGCAGCTGGGTATTTCTCCAAAAACAAAGAGTTGCTCATAAGTATTAAAGCATATTAAAATGCTACAGTTCAGATTTTTCTTTTTCTCTCAAGCTGAGGGCTTTTCGGATATCTCTCAGGAAAACTGACAAACTTTTTCTGATGTTTTTGTTAAAGTCTGAGCAAAGGAGGAGTGATGTTTCTAGCTACATGCAAAGTGTTTTCCTCTTCTTTCTTTCCATTCTACCCAAAATTCTTTGTAAATCTCCATTTATTTTCATCTGGAAATACAGCATTCACCGTTTTTATCAGCTACTGCAGAGGGATTCAATTATCATTGAATCCGTACACAGCAATACAGTGGGGTCACATCTGTGTCACAACCACTGTGAATCTAGGCTAAAGATTAGTTTTACTCTGATACGCATCCCTTCTTCCTACTTTTTTTTTTTCTTAAGTGAAAATTAATGTATGTTGAACTTAAAAAAACTCCCATTTTCCAGAGTCTTCTGGTTAAAGAAAAGCTATCAGTAGGAAAATTACAAGACCTTATTAGTTTCATTAATTGCCACAAACACCTTCTCAAAGATTACTTCAGTACTTTGCAAATGTACTAGCCTAGTAGTGGTGAATCAGTCTAACATGCAAGAAACAAAAGATAAATCTTAAAGAAAACATAATTCATTTGGAGCAATAAATATAGCATAGTTTTGAAACATTTGTTCAAGAAAAGTTAGCATTTTGGTCTTCAAAGTGTCTGTTTCCAAGAAAGTCTAGGCTATAGAGCTCTGCTCCTGAGCCATGCCCAGCATTCACCATTGTGTTTTCTAATCATTTATTATAACCTCCTCAGAATAACTTGTCTTAATATACTCCTCTAAGAAGAACCAGCAGTGTATTTTATTAAAGTATACTTAAAGCAGCATCTGTTTCCAGTTAATTCTTTCTAATCTGGGATCTGAAGTTTGGGCTACAAGCACTAATATTACACCCTTGGAGGCCTAGATGTTGACTATTTCTTCCCTACTCGTCCCTGTAAGGAGAGAGGTATGAGGATTTCTCCTCCCTTCCTTCCTGCTAGTTCAGGAGAAGGCAGTGGGCCAGGCAGCCTAAAAACCACTGTGATATATTCTTAACAGAAACTCTGAGCTCTTTTAAACATTTTATATGCTTGAAATCTTTTAGTCATTTTCATTTATCCCCTAATTAAATAAATGTGTATTTAGATTTTTAAATTTAAAAAAAAAACTTACGTCTATGGCATCTCAACCCTCATCTGTTTTCTGTGCAAAGCTTCCTTAATAGCTGTAACGCATTTCATCTGATGAAGACTTTTTTTTTTTAATGAACTACTGGAGTCAGCCAGTCAGTCTCCATTCACCAGGATCCACCGCCTAATGGAATCATCCTGGATCACACACTCCTCATCTAAACTTTAAATTTACAATGCCTTCATAAACTAATGTCGCCCTGATCTTCTACATTCTTTTATTGTCTTTCAAATTGTACTAAAACACCCTCAGTCACATTTTCTATAGCACCTTAACGTGCAAAGGAATTAATGGCTTTTGCCCCTTGATCCAGATTTGACTTTCAGCATGGGTAATTAATTAATAATAATTTTTAATATTTTTAATAATAAAAATTAATAATAATATTTAAAAGTGAAGCAAAGATGCAATGTTTTCTACTCTTCACTTCAGCTGTTTTAAAAAGACTGAGGCATGACAACAGAAAGAAGATACAACATCAAAGAAAAGTTATCTTGCACAAAGTTCTCTCATACATTTATGCCACTGTAATACAGGGCATAGAAACTTAAAAGTTACGCTTAAGTTCTTCCAAGCATCGTTACTGTTTAATCAGTCGTTCTAGACAGAGACAGAGAGGTTTCCATCATGCAGAGGCACATACTGCTGCTAACAGAAAAGTGTAGCAGTTGTAAAGATTGAAAATACAAATTCTGCCTATGTAACAAGAAGCTCAGCTTCCTACTTGATTTTCAGAAATAAAATATACAGGAAAACACACAGATAAAAGAAATGCCTTTGCACTGCAGACAGAAGGAAGTCAAAAAGACCATCATGGTTCAATTAGAGGCACTGGAAATTCTCATGAAATGACATAGGCAAGCTGAAATTTCCCAGGATCATCTCACAGACAAGCACACACATCCAATTTTGATTAGAAACCCTAACTAAAGATCCAGAATATCTACACAATAGTTGAACTGCAGAAGGTGCTGTTTGCTAATCAGAGAAAATTACAAGGTCAGGAATAAAGAGTATACAGCTGGAGTATGACCAGCATGATGTCAAAATGCATATGGATAGCATCTTTAACCACATCATGATTCCTGTATTCCCAGATGACTAATAGGAGAAAAGTCCTATACTTTTATCAAACAGCAAGTTAAAAGCTAGCATTTAATGTCCAAGTGAAAAAAAAACAATTTTCAGCTTAACATCTAAAACATCTGGAAAAGGTAATACTACAGTACACCACACTTTACAATTTTTAAGTAACCACCTAGTAAACATAAGCAAAACCCTTGGAAATAACCACATATCACAGTGTCCTAAGAAAAAGTTATGGTAATGGAAACAAGAAATTTTCTATTACTTCTTAAATTTTGTCCTAGCTCTTTTTAGTTTTGAAAGGTCTAAAATTTTCTCTTTGGATGACTGGCATGTTTTGTTCAGTAAATGAGCTTAAACTGTCACTAGCAATGCCAACTATTAAACTTAACTTTTTAGCAGAAAACCTGCCAAATGTCACTTTTTGCAAAGCTAAACAATGAACTTTCAAACGGTATTTTAAAATAAGTAGCTTGTGTTCTTTAATTTCAGCATCCTATTAATCCAAGTATTTATTACTCAGCTCTCAAGATCTACACAAACTTAAGTTTGGGGACTTTCCTGGGACTTTTATCCACATTTTGGTCATATTATCCAAGCTACATTCTTCAAAAAGTGTGGAATTTTTTTCCCACTTAGTTTAGCTTTTCTCAGTACTTTTTTTGCACTGTCTCTTCTCCTAAGGAAGAACTTTTGTTTAAAACTCCTTTCCTAAATTGTTCAATTTCTAGTTTTTCTAGTTTCAAAAACTAGTTTAAGGCTTCTTATTAAAGACAAAAAAAAAAAATCATCCACTGTGAATTTTAATCTGTGATAGGGACAGGGGGATATTTTCACTGCTGCTCTCACCAGAAGTGTAACAGGCCAGATATACAATCAGCAAACACCAAAGAAATCCAAGGAAAGAAGGAAGTTCTCAGGCTATCATAAAACACCAAGGAAAAACCCCAGCATACATTGTACGATGTTATATATGGAAGTCACTTATGCCAAGTGGCAGCCACTTGGCTTAGTTCTGCAGGCTGCAAAGTTCCAACTGTTCTGACTCCTAGCCAAAGTCCTGGTCTGCTAAGCTTCTGAAAGGAAACACGCGTACAACACTTAGAACACTGTAAATGCTCCAACAGCTCATATCCCTGATCAAAACAAAATTTAACATTACTGTTTGGTGCTGGAAATCTTTCATCTGTATGAAGGAAGGGATTAGAACTCCTACAGTCAGCTAAAAGCAGAACCAAATCTTGACAAGTAGCTCTTGTAGAGTTCAATGCGAGAAGGTCCAAGAAAGCTGCAATTTTCATTTTCCACATTTCGTGTATTACTGCAAACACAAAATGGCTTGAATGTTCTGCCTCATTGCTTCATTTTCATCCATTTCTTCTACTACTGATAATTTAAGTAAAAAGCTGTGATGAGTGAAGCTGTGAATGCTGAAAGCTCCTTTGCATCCAAAAGCCAACGTGGATTCAGATTGAGATACAACTTTCCAGTGCCATCTGCACAAAAAGACTCGTCTTTTCAAAATAAAAACAAAAGGAAATCTCACACAAGACCTTCAAGTTTAGACAGTACTGAATACAAAACGCACATGAAATTTATTATCACTTATTATGTAGAAAAATAGTTTTGAAAATATCTGAATCTCTGAAGGCAGTAACCAGATTAAAATGTTTGGAAACCATCCATGGCATTGAAATTTAAAAGTGAAGAAGTCACTCCTGTTGACTTCCTTAATGCCTGTTTGTCTTTTCCCACAGTAAAAACATCCAGATTTCTGTTTCTTCAGCATCTGCAATATGAAATTCCAAAGAGGTAAGGTACTGGAAGTTCACAAACCAGAATTACCATCATATTCAGCAGTGTGGAGGTTACAGCTTGGGAAGAGAGAACTGAGTGAATAGCTGTAACTGGATTCTTTTGTGACCTGTCCACAAGACTGGAAGGAGAGCACATTGCAAGAAACAGGCATTTTTTAAAACTTAAGACTCCTACAATGAGGAAATAGGTGAATAAGTATCAATGGGACTTTTCAAACTCCGATTCCAATCCTGTACCCCTTGATTCTCATAGCACGTTTGTGTTTTCCTTAAGCCCATCTCAACCTAAACTAAGAACTGGAAAGCCAACCCAGCCAGTCAATGTACTGCTTTTCAAACTCGTGCCAGTTTTAGCATTAAAGGTGTATGAATCAGCTGAATGTACTAAGTGCTGTTGCTCGGTCAATGGATAATATTTAGTGATGAGTATTATGATCTGGGACTAGGTTTGTAGGAAAAATAATGATCTTCTTCATATAATTAGTACCACTGGAAAGAACTGGACGAGCCTTTAGACAGGCAAAAGAGTTCATCTATGCAAAAATTCCCTTTTAATCTCCACTCATCCCCAGCTTCATTTCAACTGGTTAACAAATATACAAACGCAGCCTAATGAAATTACTGAGAATAGTATTATTCAAAAGCTGAGCTAAAAACAAGGAAAGTAAATCATTTTTTACAAGTCATATACAGTATTTTCTTCCAATTTAAAAATCGTTGCTTCACTTCTCTTTAAGAGCACACAAAAATAATAATTGTGTCAAAGCTATAAGCAGGTATTGCCAAAATTTCATCTGAGCAAATTTTAAAGCTGATCTATGAACATCAAAAATGAAAATGGGACTTTTAATGGAGATGCTGACATAACCTTAACTATGACAATGCTAACAGTGCTACTATAATAAATCTGTCAGTTTCTATAATGTCTATGACAGTCCCATTAATATGAATGATGCACACTTCACATAGCGTACTACACAGCAACTGCAGAAGTTATATCATCTTCATTCAGAGTAACAAATCAGTAATCAATATTTGTAAAAGCAGACTAATCCTTTGTAAAATCACTGGTTTAGTGATTGAAGAGTTTGCTCAATTTACACAGTTAATCCCTCTTCATCTGCTTGAGCCCTCTATTTATTCCAACCACTTACAGTGGGAGCTGTAGCAGATTAATACATACCCTCATGCTAAGCATGTATTGACAACTGACCCAGCGTATTGCTGTCAGGATAATCTTTACAAACATTAAGCTTTTCTTACCAAGCCTAAAGGCTACGTTTAGAAATCAAAAGTTTACAAATAGTCTCAGCAACTTCCCCTCACACATATTATCACATTTCCATTTAATTCTTTCTTAGACGCAGCATCTACTGTCATATTTTCTAGCCCCAAAAGATAATCTCCTGAATTTTTGATTCATCACATTATAATAGAGCTACCTCAAAGAATTTTTAGAGCAAGAAATGTCTATAGTAACAAGAAAAAAAAAAAGGAATATGTTGCAGCATATCAAGTGGAAAAAAATTGAGATGGCCATCTGTGCAAATACAAATAAATTAGTATCCTTTATATAAAGATATGAGCTGATGCAGCATCATTGAATTAAGATCAAAAAACCCAAAAAGGTCACTGTGAAGTCTCTTGTTTTTTCTTCTCAGACTATAATAATGTTTATTTGGAACAGAGACAAAAATATTTAGTTACATCTACATACACATCTATAGACTTGAGCTGAATTTCCATAGGTTAGTCCTTCAGGATTTTTCTCTATTTTATGGCTTCCACAAGAGGGGAATAAAAAGCATAATTTTCTAAAATGACAGAAAAGAATTAATGTAGATAGTATTCCTAGTTTCACCTTACACTCATATTAATCTTTCAGCTCTATGAAGCTATTTACACTTACTTTGCCATTACATACTTCAGTTATGTTATGGACAATTTAAAGGAAAAAAAATCCTAAAATATTTTGAAATAAGCTGAATTTCCATGGGTTAGTCCTTCAGGACACAACTTTAATGTCCATACAAAACTAAATCTCAGTGTTAGAACAGTATAACCACTCACATGCTAAGTTTTCATAACAGCAATTATTGATTCACAGAAGGATAGTTGAAAAAACACATATGGTAAGCTCACCCAGGTTATGGGGAATTGCTTGTGGCTCCCTGAAATGAACTCCTCCAACCCCCACTCCCACCAAAAAAAAAAGAAAAAAGAAAGGTGAGCCTTAAGAGAAAAATCAGAGAAATCGGTGCTGAAACATGCTGCTTTGGCTGATACATTAATTACTGGACTAGAGAGCCTAATTTATCCATCTGGCTCTAGAAATACAATTTAGATTCAGGAATGGACTTAAACAAAGCTGGCAGAGCAAGGAACACTTACCTATTTACCAGGTAGTCACTGCACACATCAAAAACTTGATGCACTTGATTTATAATTTGAAATAGCTCCATGGGGGAAAAAAAAGTAAGGCTGGAGCACTAGCTTTTAAGGGGCAATAATAGACTTCAGCACTGAAGGTCATTAAAGCAAAGAGCAAGAGGGATTAGATTCTGCAATGATAGAATCATGTTAAGTAAGACAACTCAAAAGTTGTTCTGTGTGTTTCACTCTTGAGATTCTGTCAATCTTTAAAACCAAAAAATACAAGCGAAGAGATGCTACTACATAAAGCAACCTACAGTTTATCATTTGGTTATTAAACACAAAGGTGTCATTGTTGAATAATGTCATCTGAATGATGCAAGAAGTGAACTGCAACACAGAACAGGTCAACACGTTGTCTCTACTCCACCTTAAGAAGCAAACAGCTTTTTAAAAATGAGTGACCTGATGAACCAATTGAAGGTAGAAGTGGTGACTTGGGGGCAAATAGAGAATGTCGTGTCTGCCTCCATCTATGCTGTCCTTTTCAGGTTGAGTAAAAATATAAGAAATTCAAGGCACAGTTATTATCCTACATTACAGCATACTCTGGGAGGAGTTTTGGCCAGTCAAAGTTAGAGAAGAAATATTTAATTTCTTTTTAACTTAATTCTTCCCTTAAGGCAAGTCATTAAAATGAAAAAAAAAAAAAAAAAAAAAAAAAGATAAAACCTGAATCTTATTTGTTAATAGGCAAACTAGGATTTTAGCCTGTTAGGGAAAAAGGCATTTTGTAGATATGTGGAGGATTATAAATCGTATAGTGTCTCAGATTTATTAATCATTTATTAATCTTTCTCTTACACAGATATTCATAAATTGAATCTCCCTGAGTAGATCTGGAACCTGTTACCAGTGGATGGAGAGTGAAACCTCCACTCTGAGGGTTGTATTTAAAGTTTCCAGTGGCCCAGCCATATGGCTAAAACCTAGAGTTTACTCAGCCACTAATTAGGATTTCAGAAGGAAAAAAAAAAAAAATTACATGGTATTATGGTATTTTAGAGTGCTGAATGAGATTTTCTCTACTCATAAGCATTCTTCTGCAAACCATTTCGTTTTAGCAACCAGCAGTAACAACTGTTCATTTGGTCTCTAAACAGCCTAAGAGTGCCAGAAACAGCAAATAAGTAAATTCATGCCACCAAGAAAGTCAGCAGCTGCAGCAAAATCTTAAAATATATTGCACTTGGATACACACTGTCCTGCTGCCTTTCAGTGAAATTTGCTCAGGAAGATGTCTGGGGAGCCATGTCAACAGTTGACTCCACCGGAAAAAGACAAAATAAGGCCAGGATGCTGATTTGCAGCACCCCTAGGTGTCAGCAGGATGGTACACTACTTTTGCCTCCAAATCTGTAGTGAAGGACTAAATGAGTATCAGTGCAAGCCAATGAGTTGCAAGTCTCTGCAGTGCTTAGCCGTGCAGGTGCTAGCACTGCTCCTGCTTAAGGCCAGGCTGCAGAAATGGAAGAAAAACAGCTGGAGCCATCAGATTGCAGGTGGCGGGGCAGTGGCAAGACTGACAGGCCAGAACGCTGAAATCCTCAGGCAATTTCTGAGAAGGCAGCAACAGTCATGAAGTATTGCCTAAGGTGTGTGTTAACTCTTTGGTGCACACTGATCCTGCAGAATCCTATACTGCTTGCTGCAACATTGGCCATTACAAAATAGACACAAAGACATCTTAGGGTTATAATTGGTTTTACAAGACCTTTTCAGCTGCTGACAGGCAATTAAGTCTTCAGTTTAGCTCTAAAATATTTACTCTGATTCTGCAACTGCATATAAAGACGTATCTCTGAGCATATTCCAGTCCAATTATAACCAGTAGTGCCACTTTTAGGAATTTTAAGCAATTTTTATATAGGCAACGTAGAAACTGTATGGATTATTTAAGATCTATATGACTAAAGGCATTCCCCAAAATGTTATGAACGTAAACTTTCCCCAAGAATACTTAGGCATGGTGTGCATTTAACATTTTGAAACACAGCTTTACAAAATTTAAATAATGTAAGTAGCCAACATGATCCAATTTCCCTTGTTCAGTTTGCCATTTCATCAGCATAAAAGATGCTGGAACTTCTTTGCTTTCAGACATCCCAACAGAAATAAACATGATGACTAATCCATTAGACATTCCCTGCAAAGGTTCATATAATGCAGAAATAGCAGTGAAAAGATGTACTCCAAGGAAATTTTGTGTTGAGAATGATCAGTTGATTAGGTACAGGGCAAAAAAAATACATAGAGGTTGTCAACGCTACTGTCATGTATAGAAAGGAAAATTAAGTCATTTGTTATTCTCAGTTGGAGAGGTCACTAATGTTATCTTGCACATGATGATTTGATGCACTACATATGATTAATGATTGTTTAAAGGACACTGCCAAGGTCTGTAGGTCAGACTATGACCTTTCTTTTTCCCGCCCCCAGTTATCCATAAGCAGAATATTTATAATTCTCTCTCCTCTCTTCAAAATAATTTAATACTATCTACTACTATGAAAACAAGAACTCCAACAGTATAAGATTGCAAAATAGCAGGAAAAAGTATCCAGTGAAGAAGCAAATGTTACAGAATTATATTTGCAATGCACTACATTATTTTACATGGTTGATCCAGTCGTGACTATCACATTCAGCACGTTCCATTTCAACTGCACAAGTTTTCAACCTCTTCATGTAATATCTTAATGCTTTAGCAGACAGTTGTGTACACATGGACTCAAAGCTCTCCTCAAAGTCATTATGTGATGCTTCAAAATTTTAAAGACAAACAAAAAAAGAATTCATTTGTTGTCTTCTAAATAAAGTTCCCAAAACTCAAAGTGCACAAATTACATTCCTTTATGTGTTCCCACATCTCTAGCCAGAGTCTTAGTTTTCTTCATCTCTCATTCAGATTAGAGCTTTTATGTTTTTCAATTTATGGAGATAATTTATTTTTTGTCATTTAGTTTTTGTTTTTATTTTAATAATCTTAAAATCTAACAGGCATTAAGTAAATACACAGTTAATGAGTAAAAAAAAAAAAAAAAGGAAGGGTCAAACTCGTATGACTGGACAGCTATTCACAAACCTTCAGGAACAAAAAACTATTTTCTGGAAACCTCAAATGTTTTGCAACATGGAGGCATAATTTTCTGCTCATGGATATGGGAACAGACATTTGTTATTTAGGCCAAAATAATCTTCAAATGAAAAACAAGCACTACCATTTTTTTTAAATAAAAAACAAAACCACAAAGCATAATAATATTGAATTAGTTTGGTTTTGTTTGGAAGGAATTGTTTGTTTTTAAAGTTAAGAGTTCCGCAAAATTTCTTTTGAACAGATTTTTTTTCCCATTATTCTCCAGGAAGAGACTTCCATACATCTTCATCATAAGGCCCTTACTTCAGATTTTAAAATGGAACTCTGTGGTTACTCTTTTCCTTTACTGCTGTATTTTGTAAGTGTTTAATAACAGACCGATCTCTATATTGCCCGTGTATTCTTCTGCTTTTCCACAGGGTAGCAGTGTGCTTCAGAACAAGGCCACCACTGTGGGAATATGAATGAGTACACAAAATCCCTGCAGAAAGCAGCTGTTCCCTCTTGTACATATGCAAATGTATGAATGCGAAATAATGAGGGCAGCTTTGTGAAATAAAGACAGAGAACAACAGAGCCAGAGTGGACCACAACAAAGTTTTTGTAGGAAGCAGTCAACTGAAGTCTGGGGGGAAAAGAATTCTTATTAATATTCTCAGTTGTGAGAATTACTCATCTGAGGAAAATACTTTCCCTCTCCCCCCCCTTTTTTTTTTAATTCACACTGAAAATATATATATATGTTTAAAGCCCAAAGACAAAAAACACAAATGTATCTCTTCTAAGACAGTCAGTTTATTCAAAAAAATTACCATGCAATTAAGACAAGCCTGGACATTTTTTCCTTCCAATACTGTCAGTCTTACGTATGACCTTGGACAAGTCATTGAATCTAACTCAGTTTTCCTCTCCATAAAATGGAGATAATACCTCTGCCCAGGGCTACTAGGAAGCTAAATTCATTGTCCATAAACGTGATTTGAAATAGCAAGGTGAAAGGGCTTTATCAGTGTTACGTACTTCTGCATTTTTCATTGCTTTTAATAAGTCTAATGAAACCATGTAAATTTTGAATGACAACATTAAGCAGATTTTCAGGCAAGCTCTCGCTAGAAGTAAAAAGCATTACAGATTTCTTGGGATGACCCCGATTTGAGCTCTGACAACTAATGGCTGAGTCAGAACATTGCTATGTGAAGTACTGTGAAGAGTCTTCCAGATGTCAGTTTTTCTAACAGGGGACCGTTTATTCAATACTGGAGAGAGCAGTTACATCAGTGTTTGACTAGGAAGAAGAAATGCTTGAAAAGAAGAAACATTTCACATCTGCTTGTTGGTTAAGCAACAAGCAACACTAAAATCTTTCAAAGTCTATGACCGGAATTTGCTACTTTAGTACAAATCACGCTTCTCACCAGCAAGTGCAGGGACAACAAGAACTAATTTATCAAACCAAAAATGTACAAGCCACAGACTAAACTGCTCAATTCTCTACACTGATCATTACCTATGTCCCCTTACTGTTAAAAACTACCACTATAACCCCAATTTTATTTTATTTTATTTTTTGTAACAATAATTGAATTCACAGTCTCCTAAAGAACATCCTTTGGCAATACACATTCTGCAACAATGTTGAGTTTCACATATCCATCTCACCTAACTGCTGTGCACTTAGGGCCACCACAGCTGCTGCTGCCCTTTTTTTTAAAAAGAAAAAAAAAAGCTAAACTAAATTGATCTCAGGGTTTAACCTGCATAACTCAGCATCATAAACCGCCACACAAGGCATTATTTTTGTTTGCACGCTCTTACTGATATGTTTTACAAACCAAACATTAAAAAAAAGAGAGCTAAATCTAAACCACATGAATTCATCTGCTCTCCTTAAATGTCTTTGACAGAAAACAAGCCTGTCATTGAGGAAGTTTGTGAGCAACGCAAGACTAAACTTAATTCAGAATCTTTTGCATTATTTCCATAAGAGGCTTATTCAACAAAACAATCATGAAAAAAATTGTTTTTAACTAGCATTAAGCTTTGCATTTGTACTGATCTTTAGTACAGCTGATGGGTCTGGTCTGCTGCTTTGGGCAAGGCACTACAGTCCTAGCAGTCAATACCACCTTCCTGCATTCCGTGCAAAGCTAGGACTTTGCTCATACAGTAGGTTATGCGGCCGAATGTCCTAAGCCCCCAGTCCAATGGCTACTACACTTGCATGAAGTCTAAACCACACATACAATAAGGGCATTTTCAATGCTGTGTCACACTTGTGACTGAGTACGAGACCTGTCAGCCTCTGAAGGTCTGCTTTCATGATCAAGTATCCCAACAGACACTGACCAGATTCCTGAGGCACTAAAACCTACAATACAAAAAGCAGATTTCCTTCCCCAATGAAGTCTTAGAGAACAGCAGACAGCAGAAAACAAGCAAAAGCGTAAAAAAAAAATAAGCGTATTCCCACACACTTCTGCCATGGGTTCTCCTAGCTTTGTACATTTTTAATAACGCTTACATGGCTAACTTCCTTAGAAAACGAATCCAAAGTTTTCACTTCCCCTGGGAACAAAATATGGAAGTACTGTGAAGAGACTCCAAGGAAATGAGGTGTAAGAGGCAACTTCTTTTCTCTTCCCTTCTGAGACACTAGAGAATTTCTGACACCAGAGCTGGAAGGAGAAAGGCCAGGAATCTCTGGGAATCCCCTTAGCCCGTCTGACTTCCAGTGCCCATTTCCCTTCGTTTCTTGTCCCTGATCTAACCTATAGGTTGGAAACAGCAACAATCTGCACGGGCAGGTTGTGAAAAGATGCAAGAGGCACGCAAAACTGGCCTCAAGGCCAAAACTAGGAACAAGGCCCAGCAGCGTTGTAAAACAATATATATTGACTATAGAAGGTATGAAAGTGTCATACAAAAGGTACAGTTTGGGGCACCACTATGTATTAAGGACATAAAACCAATTTTTGCTATAATGTTTATAAACATTTTTTTAATAAAAAAAATTTCCAGAGAAACTATATCTTCCAATTTTAAATCTAAATAGTTAATGTGCAGTCTTCAAGCCAGAAGGTACTTCCTTTTTAAACAACAGCCTCAGAGCCATCATGTCTGAGATACTCTTGTTAAGAACTGACTTGCCCATTTTGTTACCCCAAACTGCACTCTCCAATCCCACTTATTTTCTACTCCAGCTGCTGCCTTTTCTGATAACAGCACCTATCTCGGAAACATCCTTTCTTCTGCACCATGTCTTAAAGTCTTACTCCTGCAAAGACTTTCTTACGTCCAGTACTGTCATTTTTCAAGCTGCTTCCTTCTTTTCAACTTCCATCATTTTTGCTTCTTCATTTCCTTCTTTATGTTTTTGGTCCCAGATCCCTGAGTTCCTACTCTGTTTAATTTCCTCCTCCATTTATTAACAACTCACCCCTCTGCATTACCCAGATCAGGTTATGCACCCACTCTGCTCCCTGGCACTTCTGCACATCAGGGAGATTCTTAGCCAAGTGTGCTCTTCATAAATTCATACATATTTCCCTTCTCCTGTCACAGAGCTTGTAAGTAGGTCAGCATGCCTACCCTCACTGGGCAGAAGTCCTGTTGCCAGCTAGACACACAGAAATAGATTTCACAAACCATCTGCCCAGGAGAGCTAAAGCATAGGGGTTACACAGGTGTCTGGGAATGAGCTGCAAGACAGGACAGCTGTTTTAGGGAGATCCACATTCAGCCCATCAATCAGGAGCTGCCTGTCCCATAGGTTATGACATTCTAGGGAATGAGGTAAACATGAATACATTTGTTGGCTTTACCCTCTCCTATCAATGCTTCCTTTGATCAGCTTTGAACATCTCATTAGAAATGCAACAGAAAGTATCTTGTTACCTTCCTGTTTTTAATCCCCTTTTCTGTCTTGCGGCCCCAGCCTATAGTATCACACTGTACTACAAGAACAGTCTGCTAGCATTAATATTTAAGAAATGCTTTGGGTCTCAAAATGTATTAGCAATAAAAAAAAGAATCAGTTCTACCCTCAGCAAGAGCCAGAGTATGAGCATTCCATCCAATTAACTGGAAAATGGAGGAGAGAGATATCAGGAAACCAGACCTGGGAGAGCCCTCAGAAGTCTGTTACCTCACATACCTGCTCTTACCCCCAAATCAGGGCTAGACTTACTTCATATAAATATCTGGCACACATTTAATAACTGTCTGTGCACAGGTATCTATGCCGTTCATGATGCAATAAACTAATGAGTAGGACAAGGTATCCCCTCCCAGCTGCCCTCCTGTGATTCTGAATCAAAACTCAGATATACCTGCACCAGCACCCAATGCAAAATGCACACAAACACTCAACGCAACAACTCTAAAGCAGTGCAGTTGCCATGCCAGTGCTAATTGGTCCCACTTCTCAAACGGCTCTTTAGCCCAGGGCACTGCTGCAGTGATAGCATTCCAGTATTTCTCATTCAAAGACTAATATTATAAGCAGTGAGTAACCTATACACCCCTATATTTTTTTATTTGCAGAGCACCTACCACATCAGATTCCTATTTCTGTTTGCAACCCTTAAGAGCTAGAGCAATAACAACATAAAAATAAGAAACATACGTGACAGAGAGCTCACATCACTAGATTTGGAAAGCTCCGTACAGAACATATTCTCCTTAGAACATATATTCTCTTGCCACAGTTATCCTCAAAACCCTTGGGACCAATATGGATATGAAAGTATTTCATAACTAAGAGGCCTTCAGACAGCTATAACGAACTTCAACATTTATTTATTCTAATATCAACTGCTGCATTCATACGATGTGTTTTATTAGCATGCTTCTGTGAAACAGTCCACCGCACAGAATATGGCTGAAATACAGAGCAAAAGCCATTGTAATAAATGTAATTAGTACTGTAGATGTACTATATGTACTAACTGTACTTCACTATGAAAGCTTACACAGATCACTACAACATAAAAATGTCCATTAAAATAATGTTAATTGCCTTTATTAGCACTGTATTTCATAAGATGTTAACTACAGCTGTTGCCTGTGCTCTGTCAACACAATAAACGTATCCAATTCTAAAGAAATCCTTGTTAATCAGTGCTGTCCAAACTAAAGGAGAAAGTTAAAAAAAAAAAAACAGTTCATATAATCTGAATGTACTCGTATTAGCATTCAGTCCAAATGCAAGTAGCAGCTACCAGTTCGATGCACAGGAATTGTGAAAAATCTTTCCTCTTTCTATTTTCTCTCAAGATAAGCAGAATCCACATAGTTATTAATTCCAAAGTAACTTTAAAAAAAAAAACTTCTTTATTGAATATTTGGTGGTAAATTCTGTGTAAAACACAGACTAAGACATATGCTTCAACCTCAAAATAAAGGGCAGACTTCTACAGTTGCAGATCTCAAATGCACACAGCTACTGTTTAGCACTAAGGTGGCAGATAATGATAGACAAATATTTGCTTAGCAAAATGTTATTTTTGAATGAAACTTTAACTAAGTTCACATCAGTCTTGAAATGCCTGTTAGCTTTACACTTGAGTTAAATGTGAGGTCAGTAGATGATTTCCTACGGGATTGGGGATCATAAATGTAAAGCTCCATCTAGCAGTTAACTTTAATTGATATGGATACTGTTCTTTCATTACAAGAAGCTACAGATTGCAGAACCTGAAAAACTTCAACATTACTTTTAAAAGGTGAATAATCACACTAAGCATGACAAGATGATTACAGTGCTAACCATGGAATCTGATTTATCTTTGAAAAGATCAGTTTAAATCATCAGAAGCTGCATTTGGTTTTATTGGAGATTCATCATATTGAAAGCTTTTTGAAGAAAACAACAAAAATATTTCTGTTTTAACGTCGAGAAGGGCGAGGCTAATAGACATAAATTATTTTGGTGCCTAAGTGCTCTAAACACCTGTGTGCAGCTTTCAGTGGAGAAGTGGCTGAATTATAGTTTCAGTTCTGAAAAGGCAAATCAGTTTAATATAAAGACATAAGTGACTTGTCACTCATACTTAGCACAATGAAACTTGTGCTTGTAGAAATACAGAGGTTAACATCATCATTCGTCAAAAGGTGGACCCAGTCTGCCAATTCCTGAGTGTCTTCCCAGCAGTTCCAAACATCCCAAACTCCAGTATATTGAGAGAGAGGACATTTCAAGCAGCTGCACCATACAGTTTTGGCAATGAACTCAACTTCTAGCCTGATGTGTTAATCAGATAAATTATGCTGTGATTCTGTGATGCTGTTCAAGGAAGACCTGGGATAATGGATATTTATTTGTGGAATGAACCAGCACGCCTGGCAGAGCTGAGAGACAAATACATCAGTAATTTAAAAGCAAGCAAGTACAGAGTTAGAGATTAATCTTCAATTAATACTTCAGTATCACCTCAGCAGCAAGAGAACAACTTCCATTAGGATAAACAGTTGTTAAAACTGGACAAGGACAGAAAATTTTTCTTAAGCTTACATCATTCTCTGACTGGGACAGTTTTATGCTTCCTACCCCCTCATCCACCAAAAGACACCACATGGCAACAAGATGTGGCTTC